>CAUYLG010047118.1:0-186378 GCA_963573385.1 Cacajao melanocephalus | reverse complement strand
TTGAAAACTATAATTTATCATAACTGACATAAGGTAAAATAAAATATTACATTGTATACACACATTTATTTACTTAGAGATAATTTTAGACTTAAAAGTTGCAAAATTAGCACTTATACCTTTTATCCAGGTTTTCCTTTTGCTCAGCATTTACTCAAAATTTCGGTTTGATCTTGGGCAACCTACTGAAGCATTCGAAGCCTCAGTTTCAGAATCTGTAAAATGGGATTAATAACGGGACCCATTTCACTGGGTTGTCATGAGAACAAATGAGAGCATTGGTGACCGGTTTACAGTAGGTGCTCAAGACATGTTTGTTCTCTTCTTATGCTGTCCCTGTATGAAGGACCATCAGTATAAGCAATGTTCCTTTAACTGAGCACTTACTTTATGCTAAGCATTGTGTTAGGCACTTTGTTATTTTGAAATATCATAATCTCTTTGAGAAGTACTAGTATTCCCATGTATAAATCAGGAAACTGAGACCTGTAAAGATTAAGAGAGTTACAAGTTCACACTGGCAGCAAGAAGGGGTAAGATATGGCCCAGGCATGTCTGACTTCAAGGGCTGTGTGTGCCTGACGGCATCCACCACTCTACTGCTTCCAAAAGCATGTGGAATGGCATTCATGGACGTTCAATGTTTTGCTCCTTTTGGCAGATGTTAACTGGCATTTGGTCTTTAATCACAGCACAATGAAATCTGCTTTTCTACAGGCTTTCATCTTGTAAAATTGGAAACGGTTTTCTTGGGGAGACAGTTTCAACTAGCAGTCCTGACATCATACATAAGTAGATAGTCTCTTCAACGTTCAGCACAGGACTGCACAGTTCTGTTAGCTAAAGCTCTAGATGCAGTGTGATAATGTAGTGGCTGGCACAGGGCCATGCCCGGAGTTGGCACTTGACAGATATTTTTGTAATGAATGAATTGGATGACGTCACTGCACTCCTGCTAGACTATTCTCCCTGCACTGTTTCTACCCTGTTGCCCTGTCAGGCTAACATGCTGGGCTTTGTTCCTGGGACCTCTGTAGGTGCTTCATAGGGGTTGATGACATTTAGAACCACAGACAGATGGAGGGTAAAGGATGAAAAGGGAGAGAAGCAGCTGCAAATGAGCTAACAGTTAAGACTCAGCCATAGTTGAATCAGTAAGTCCATGGACCCAAAATGGTATACAACATGGTATGGCGCACAATGGAGGACCCAGAGGAGCCCCCAGGATAGCTCTGGAATGATTATTTCAGACTGGATCCTGCTTCTGCTGGAGTTTGTTGTTGCTGCTGTCTGTCTGTTTGTTTGTTTTGAGATGGTGTCTCACTCTGTTGCCCAGGCCGTAGTGCAGTGGCGTGATCTCGACTCATTGCAACCTCCACCTCCTGGGTTAAAGTGCCTCTGCCTCCCAGGTAGCTGGGATTACAGGTGCCTGCTACCACACTTGGCTAATTTTGGTACTTTTAGTAGAGACAGGGTTTCACCATCTTGGCTAGGCTGGTCTCAAACTCCAGACCTCAAGTGATCCGCCTGCCTCAGCTGCCCAAAGTGCTGGGATTACAGGCGTAAGCCACCGCACCCTGTCCCTGTTGGGGTCTTAAACACAGATTTCTACAACAAATCTTCCCATTTTGTGTTGCATGTCCATGTTACACAGACAACATGAGTGTATCAAAGCATGGATCCCCGGAGATGGCAACTGATCCTGCCTGCCAAAAGACTTTTAAAATACTTTCTGTAGACGTGTTGACCCCTACCAAACCAATCCTCCGACACTCAAGAATATCCTCTTGAAAACTAAATAGAGGGGAAAGAGAGGAATAAAATAGCTGATAGGCCCCTCGTGTTAAGTTAAAGGTGAGGTTTAGGGGGCTTAAAGGTAGAGCACCCAGCTTATTTTCATGGGCTGTCTGCTTATAAACAACCTTGGTAGGTTCTGGGCTTGATAGGCTCTGCCTTGATTACTGCAGATGCAGGGCAGCTGAGGACAGAGACAGAGAAAGCACAGTGCTGCTGGGGCAGTCAGATCTTAGAAGGTTCATTCAGACCAGATGCCAGAACACTAGAGGGAAGGCAGCCATAGGGCAAAGGTAACAAATAGAAATTATTACATAGGAAAAAAATCCTGTTGAAACTTAGAAATATTTGAAAAGCAAAAACAAAAGCGAAAACCCAAGAAAACAAAAGAAAGAAAAAAGAAACAGAACCCCTCATTTCTGTAAATAAAATTCTTGAAATCTTGTGATCATATATTTAAGTAACATAGTATCCCTAAAGTGAAAGGTGGGCTTAAGTCAGAGGTAGTCTGTCCTAGAAACAGCACTGCTCTGGGAGGAGGGATCTTGAGACCAGAGTTTGCATACTTTGGGTAAGTCAGTCAGCCATGCCCCACTACAGCTTCTTCATCTGTGAAATCAAGAATCTCTTCCAGCTTTATGACTCCATAGAAAGGGCAGGAGAAGAGAAAAGAAGGTTTGCTTGCATCTGCCCAATGTCTGATTCCCAGCGCACAGCCAGAACAAGGCTGAGAGCCAGGACAGCTGGCCTTCCAAAGAAGGTTGCCATGTAAACAACACAAAGTGTGATAGGACACAAAATATTAATGAATGCAGCTAAGCTGACCAGGAGGAAACTTTTCAAGAATAGCGCAGAGGACAGAGAGAGAGAGAGGGGAGCAGGGCACTGGCTTTTGGTTATAGACAGCAGATATACGAGAGAGCGAGGCAGAAAACCACAATCTCCACAGGCTGCCCTCGACTGGGGCCATGCTGTCCCGTCCTCTCTGGACAGGGAGAAGCAGGGGTCTGACCATGTCTTTCTTTAGGATATTCAACCAGGAATGCAAAATAAGATTACATGGATCCCTTGCTGGGCATGGTGGCTCACATCTGTAATCCCAGCACTTTGAGAGGCTGAGGCGGGTGGATCATTTGAGGTCAGGAGTTCAAGACCAGCCTGACCAACATGGTGAAACCCCAACTCTACTAAAAACATAAAAAAGTTCGCTGGACGTGGTGGCAGGCGCCTCTAGTCCCAGCTACTCATGAGGCGGAGGCAGGAGAATTACTTGAACCAGGGAGGCAAAGTTGCAGTGAGCAGAGATCAGGCCACTACACTCCAGCCTGGGCAGCAGAGCAAGATCTGTCTCAAAGAAAAAAAAAGATTACATGGGTCCCGTTCCACCTCCTTTGCACAGGAAGGTCGGGGGAGCAGCACTGTAGGATTTGCCCAGGAGGCCAGCCTGAAACATGACCCCTGCTTTCTGGGTCAGTGGCTAGGTTCTGAATGTTAGTGTCTCCCCTAAATTTATATGTTGCAAAACCCATTCCCAAGATGATAGCATTAGGAGGTGGGTCCTTTGGGAGGTGACTAGGTCATGAGTGCAGAGCCCTCACAAATGGGATTAGTGCCCTCAGAAAAGAGGTCCCAGAGAGCTTCCTTGCCCCTGGGAGGACACTGGAACCAGAACTCAGGCCCTCACCAAACACCTATTCTGTTGGCACCTTGATCTTGGACCTCCCAGCCTCCAGAACTGTGAGAAATACGAGTCTGTTGTTTATAAGCCACCCAGTTCATGGTATTTTGCTACAGCAGTTTGAAGGGACTGAGCCAGGACTCCAACTTTCCTTTCTGGCCTCCCCTGGAAAACAGTTCCTGCTCTGCAGTGGCAGTCTTCTGGGCTCTCCATTCCTTGAGCTCTGAGTGGGCTCAACAAAGTAAAATGTGGAAAAGGAAAGAGCGACCTGGGGCTTGACCAGACTTGTGTGTCCCGGGACATCCGCAGTGGCTGCTTTCAGAAAACCTTCCAGGAAGAACGTCAATCATGCCTTCCAGGAGCTCAGGTCTGAGGCATCTGTTGTACCACAGCCCTGATGGCAGGGAACTTCAGACTGCTCATGCCGGCCCAGCGCTTCCTGACTTGACTTTAGCAAGGCATGCAATGTTCAAAACACGGTCTCCTCTTTAAACTGAGTTTCTCCTTCCCTTTTGCAGAAGGACTGAATCAGGAGAAGAGATCCACTCACCGTGTCACTGTGTATCTACTCACTGTGCGCGTGTGTTCTCGCACCCCAATTGCATTATTGAAAGGGACACTAGTTTATTCGGATGGAGAACTCAGTCCACTCCACGTCAGGCTTATGAAGTCTTTCGCATGGTCCCCTTCTCGGAATGTCCTGGAGGAGGGTGTCGCTTGGGCTTTGAGGTAGGACAGAGCTGGGTTTGGGTTTCTGTTCTGCCACTTGTCCTTGGTGACTGAGCCTCAGTCTCCTTGGTTGGGAAATGGGACAGTCAGGAGTGAACCTGCCCAGGGTGGGCTTCCAGTCATCCGCACTTGTGCGGGGCACCCGCCGCCCATCCCTGCCAGGCCCTAAGGATGCCCGCGCTCGTCCTCGGCGTCGTGCCCGGCCTCCTTGGGGAGCCGCGCGGGTTGGGCGCGCTCCCAGGCGCATTCCTGGCCGGGCAGCCCCTCCTCCCTCGGCCTTAGCCAAGGGGCTGGCGCCTCCCCGCCTCGCCTGGACTGTCTCGTGCCGGCAGCTGCGAACGCTCGTGGCCGCGCTGCTCCAGGGTCCGGTGCACCGCGCACCTGGACCCGAGCAAGGGCCGGGCCGCACGGCGCTCCGGAGCCTCCCGCCTCCCTGCCTCCCTCCCTGCCCGAGCCGCCCTCGGGCCGCGCGGCGCCCCGCACCCTGCAGGGGCGTCTGCCGCACCGCTGGGACAAACTCGGAAGGGGAGGCAGACAAAGTTATTTCCCCCTCCCAAGCAGCAAGATTCCGATTGGCAAGATGGTGCCCAGCTCTCCGCGCGCGCTCTTCCTTCTGCTGCTGCTCCTCGCCTGCCCGGAGCCGCGGGCTTCCCAGGTCAGTGTCCGTCCCGCCTCTCTCCCCTGTCCGGCGCGCAGGGGAGGCAGCGCCAAGGCCGGGGGACCTAGGCTTGCCACTTTCCACTCGGATGCCTGGGTTGGGAGCTTGGAGCGATACCTGGGCTAGGGTTCAATTTTCCGAGAGAGGTACAGGGTCCCCCATCTGTCATCTCGGCGGCATCCCGGGCCGGGCGCCTGAGAGGATCCGGGCAGGGCTGGCCGAGCAGTTGGTGCGAAAGCGTCGGTCCATCAGGGGAGAGGGCTCCGCGTGAGAGCTGCCGGGAGGAGGAAGATTTCTCTGGGATTTCAGACATTGGTCTTTCCTGGGTCTCCATGAGAGCTCCGGGTCACTCGATTAGCTTAGAGAATGTCCCCGCCCTCCAAACTCCGACATTTAAATTTCCAACCGAAATATTAGAACACTCACAGGACTTTCTTGGCAGGTCGTGACATTTCCAAGGCAGAGGTGGCCGGGAAGTTTCTGAAGCAGGGATGTGGGACCACATTTTCTTTCACACATATACAGGCAGCTTGCTGTTTTTCTCTTCTTTCCATTGGCATTTGTTCGAATCCCACTGGATTTATTTAATACTTGACCAGATTCACTTTTATAGCAACTGATTTTTAAAATTAAGGTAAGAACTTGAATTGCTGAGTCCAAAGCCCGCATCCAGCAGAGTAACCCTGGCAGCCAGGGACTGCCTACCTGTGTGAGGGGCCCAGTTGGACTGCCAACCCCCTACCCCCACAATGCCAACAGAACACTCTTCCTGAGTACCTGGTGCATCGCAGGCTCCCTGCGGGGTATCTTCCAGGCACTTCATTCCTGGAGCAACCCTGTGAGGTGGGGACTGTTATCCCCATTTTGCAGATGATGAAACTGAGGCCCAGGGAGGGTGGGACTTATTCAAGGTCACACAATCAGGCATGAGTGGAGTAAATCCAGTCTCTCTTGTTGGGCTCCAAGATTTCTTCCTTCCCTGCAGATTCTTGTCCATACTCTCCGGCAGATTGACTTCCTGGGCCAGGCAGGCATGCCCATGGCCACCTGGAAGCCCCTGGGGTGCAGAAGGGATTCCAGGCAGGCAGAATTTGGCTCAGGCCAGACGTTGTGATGTTAGTGCAGAAGATGGTGAGGGGCCACCACAGGGAGCTAGTTAGTGACCAGGCAGCAGAGGCCCAGTCTGGGGCCATGCTGAACCCACCCAACAGAGCAATGGGGTCTCCCACCAACTTTTCAGGTTACAGAACAAAATAAAACCCCACCTCAGACTTAGAGCCCAATGCCAGAAACGTAGATGGGTCCATCCCTAAGCCTGCTCCCCAGCCCAGGCTCCAAGGAGGGAGAGTGGACAGGATGTGAGATAGATGCTTGGGAGCCAGGCCCTGCCATCGTGTGATCTTTGCTGCTCAGGGAATGAGGCAAACACCCGTCTCTCAAGGTTACCCAGAAACCAGGTGCGACCAAGATAGTTGTCACATGTTTGCAGCTGCTGCAGAGGCAAAGTGAACTCACTCAGACTCTGTACCTGGAACTTCTGGGTTCAATCCCTGTCCTGCCACATCCAGGCTTTCCCAAGTTTCTTATCCTCTAAACCTTACTGTCTTTACCTGCAAAACACCTGTCTCGGGTGCTTTCTGAGGGGAGAGGGAACAAAAAAGATTGCCCATAGATGTTCATTTAAAAATTCTAGTGAAACTCTCCTTCACCCACAGTCCTATGTGACCGGGGGTCTCCCCTTCTCCACCCTCGACCCTGTCCAGGCCAGCTTAAAGGGTGAGTTATAAAGGAGGCCCCAGGGCCTGGTTTATGCTGGAACAAGCGTTACCTGACTCCTTCCATGTTTTGGGTCTGCTCAAATAAGCAATCCTCCACAGAGGACTTCCAAACCTCTCTCTACTCTAAACAAGTCCGCTCTCTGTCCCTGTATTTTCTTTCTTTGTTTCCTTCCTTCTCATCCTTCCCTCCTTCCCCTCTCCCTCCCTTCCCTCCTTCCCTTCCTCCCTTCCCTCCCTCCCTCCCTTCCTCCCTTCTTTCCTTCTTTCTTTCTTCTTTCTTTTTTTGAGGTGGACTTTCCTTCTTGTCTTCTAGGCTGGAGTGCAATGGCGCCATCTCAGCTCACCACAACCTCCACGTCCTGGGTTCAAGCTATTCTCCTGCCTCAGCCTCCCGAGTAGCTGGGATTACAGGCATGCGCCAGCACGCCCGGCTAATTTTGTATTTTTAGTAGAGATGGGCTTTCTCCGTGTTGCTCAGGCTGGTCTCAAACTCCTGACCTCAAGGTGATCTGCCCACCTCGGCCTCCCAAAGTGCTGGAATTAGGCCAGTTACGTGGAGTGAGCCACCATGCCAGGCCGGTTCCTGTATTTTCTATGTGGGTCCCCTGAAGGGCTCTGGCATAGGACTGATCATCATTTGTAATGATATATTTTGGTAGGTTTCAGGTTTATTGTCTGTATTCCCACTATAGGGCTCCAGGGGCAGCGAACCACCCAGCCTAAAAGTAGCATGAGGCCCAGGACTCCTGAACCAAGCAATAAGAGCTGTTGGCTGGTGGAGACTCAGCAAGTTTGGAGAATGAACTGTGCCCACACGATCATCTCTTGCCATGGAGGAGATGGGATGGGTTAGGTGGGAGGCATGAGAACGGGCTTCCTTGGCCAAGGCCCAGTGACGCACCAACTCCAGGGAGCTCTAGATGGAGGCTGTGGTGCTCCTCGTAGGGGCAGGCCACAGCCCTGTCTGGGGTTCCTGTTTGCCAGGAAATGTGCTTGCTTTGTGTATTAGGTGACAGCTCAAGGGTAATATGATGGGCGTGTGTGTGTGTCAGTGGACGTATGTGTGTCTGTGTGTAATTGTGTGTATGCACTTTTTTGTGTTGGTACCTGTGGTTGTATGTGCATGTGTCGTGTGAATGAGTGATTGTATGTGTGATGGTGGGCGTATGTGTGCATGCATATCTGTGCTGTGTGTGTGATTGGGTATGCACATGTCTTCGTGTATTGGTGCCTGTAATTGTGTGTGTCTGTGTGATTGTGTGTGTGTCACAAGGGAGGGGAGGCTGTGTGCTGCAGGGTCCAGAGCAGTGCTGCTACGGGGATGGAGTCTCATCTGTCTCCTGCTGGCCTCTGTGGCTATGCACTGTGTCCCTCTTGTCAGCTCTTTGCGGGTTTTTGTCCCTGGCTGATGAAGAGCAGGTAGTCATAGGGAAGGAAGAGAGGCTGAGAAGTATGGGGTGTGCACAGAGCAGGAGCCCTTTCTCAACACTGTGCCCGCCCTGTGGCCTTCCCACTGGAAGAGAAACACCTTGCTGGGGAGACCAAAGCAAACATCTAACGATCCTCTTGCATCTCACCTTCAGCCCACAGTAGCTCTGGGTGGGCAGGGGGTGCATGGTCCCAGCTGCCTCCTCACCTGTGTGGGGAGCTGCTATGGTGTTTCAGCAGGCTTCCCTCTCCAACCCTCTCCCTGTGATCAGATGTCACCAGGCTCCAAATTCCACCATGAGAGGTTCATTCTTTTAGTTGCCTCCTCCCATCTGATACACTGCTTTTTATAATTAAATAAAAATAAATGTTGTTCATGTATAATTTCATGATTTTAACCATGGAACTACATCCTATGCGTGGCAACCACCACCACAATCAGGATACAGAACAGTCCCACCGCCCACAAAGCTACATCACGCTGCTCTTTGAAGTCGCACCCTCTACCCATCCCAGCCCTGGCAGCACTGGTCTATTTTCTATCATTACAATTTTATCTTCTCCATCATGTCATACAATTTTTTATTTTATTTTGTTTTAGCAACAGGGTTTTGCCATGTTGTCTAGGCTGGTCTCAAACTCTTGGACTCAAACAATCCTCCCACCTCAGCCTCGTAAAGTGCTGGGATTATAGGTGCGAGCCAAAGCACCTGGCCTCCACAATGTCATATAAATGGAAAAGAGTACATGGCCTTTTGAATTTAGTTTCTTTACTCCCATTTGCCCTGAGAATACCAGCCGGCAGTGCTCGTGGCCTCAGTGTTTACCCCGAGATAACTTTGCCACAAAATATCTCGCTTTTATTATTTTCACATCGCTCTAGTATATCAACTTTGGAAACAACAGACATCATTCTGTTTATAGCATTCTGTTCTTAGTAGTGGCATTTCCATTTATAAAATATGATAATTCTTGATCGCTGAAAATGTCAAATCCTAGAAAACATGGCATTCCTACGCGTGGTATTAACATTGCTCTGGAACAGTTGTTGGCCAAAGATTCAATTGATACATCCGATTTTTCCAAAATAGATGATTCTGACGATTCAGATAATTCTGATGTTAGTTCTGCTTAGAAATAACTACAAGAACAGTTTTTATGTTTTATTTTCACATTGACGATCAGTCAGATTTGCTTCAATCTCAAAAAGCATGTTTCTGTAAAATTAAATGAACAATGGCAGCAAGCTGCACTTTCTTTTTCTAAATAATAGGAAAAGGGTTAACTTTGTATAATGCATCTAAGACTCACCCAAGCCATAGGCTCCTTTTTATTGCTAAGTGGTGCTCCATGGCGTGGGTGTATTACTGTTTATCAGTTCACCCACTGAACAATACTCACCCGTGATGTCATTCCAGTTTGGGGCAATTGTGAATACAGCTGGTATAAGCATTCACATACGCTTTTCATGTGACTGTATTTTCATTTCTTATGTAAGCACCTGGGAGTGGGATTGCTGGGTCATAGGGTATATGAGTGTTTAACTTTGTAAGAAACTGCCCACCTATATTCCATATTAGTTTTACCACTTTACATCTATGAAAGACCTCACTACACTGCATCTTTACCAGCACTTAAAGTTCTCAGGTTGGTTAGTCTTTCTCCAAGTCATTCTAGTAAGTATGTAGTGGTATCTCATTGTGGTTTTAATTTCCATTTCTGTAATGACTAATGACATTGGACATCTCTTCATGTGCTTATTTGGCAAATAGTTTATTGGGCAAAACATCTGTTCAAGCCTTCTGCCCATTTAAAAAAAACATGGTTTATTTGTTTTCTTTTCTTTCTTTCTATTTTTTGAGAGGAGGTCTTGCTATGTTGCCCAGGCCAGCCATGGAACCCTTGGGCTCAAGTGATCCTCCTGCCTCAGCCTCTGGAGTATCTGAGATTACAGGCAAACTCTGATTGTTTTTAATAAATTTTGAGCACTCTTTATATTTTCTAAATACAAGTCCTTTTTTGGATATGTGAGTAATAAATATTTTTTCTCAGTTTGTAGCTTGTCTTAACAGTGCCTTTTGCACAGCAAAAATTTTAAATTTCAATGAAGTGTAGTTTATCAATTTTTTATTTCAATGGGTTGTGTTTTGGGTGTCAAGTCTAAGAACTCTTGGCCTAACCTCAGGTCGTGAAAATTTTCTTCTAAAATTTTTATAGTCTTGCATTTTTATTGTGACCCATGTTGAGTTACTTTTAAAAAATAAGGATCGGGCACGGTGACTCACACCTGTAATCCCAGCACTTTGGGAGGCTGAGGCAGGCGGATCACCTGAGGTCAGGAGTTTGAGACCAGCCTGACCAACATGGAGAAACCCTATCTCTACTAAAAAAAAAAAAATACAAAATTAGCCAGGTATGGTGGTGCATGCCGGTAATCCCAGCTACTCAGGAGGCTGAGGCAGGAGAATGGCTTGAACCCTGGAGGTGAAGGTTGCGGTAAGCCAAGATTGCGCCACTGCACTCTAGCCTGGGAAACGAGCAAAACTTCATCTCAAAAAAAATAAGGTGTGAGATTCATGTTGAGGGCTACTTTCTCATGTGAATATCCAATTGTTCCAACACCATTTGTTGTTGAAAGACTGCTGATTTGCCATTGACTTGTCTTAGCAACTTTGTCAAAAATCAGTTCATCATACATGTATGGGAAAATTTCTGCCAATAACACACTTACCTTGATTACTATAGTTTTACAGTAAGTCTTAAAATTGAGTAACGTGAGTCCTCCAACTGTATTCTTTTTTTTCAAGATTCCTTTGGCTATTCTAATTTCTTTGCCTTTCCATTAAAACTTCAGAATCATTGTCTTTATCTACAAGAAATTCTACTGGCAGGGCATGGTGGCTCATGCCTGTAATCCCAGCACTTTGGGAGGGCAAGGTGGACGGATCACCTGAGAGAGTCTGAGACCAGCCTGGCAAACATGATGAAACCCCCGTCTCTACTAAAAATACAAAATTAACCAGGCATGGTGACATGTCTGTAATCCCAGCTAGTTGGTGGGCTAAGGCAGGAGAATTGCTTGAACCCGGGAGGCAGAGGTCACAGTGAGCTATGAGCTGAGATGCGCCATGGCACTCCAGCCTAGGCAACAAGAGCGAAACTCCATCTTAAAAAAAATATATATATATATATACTGGAATTTTTACTGGGATTGCATTAAATCTATAGATCAATTAGAGGAGAATTGGCATCTTAAATGTATTTGAGTCTTCCAATCTGTGAACACAATATATCTTTCTACTTACTTAGATATTATTTTATTCCTTTCATCAGTATATTTGTATTTTTTAGTTTTCAACACAAACATGCTTTGTTAGACTTATACCTAATTATTTCATTTTTGAAGCTATTTTAAATATTTTTTGTGTGTGTGAGACGGAGTCTCACTCTGTCACCCAGGCTGTGGAGCAGTGTCGCTATCTTGGCTCACTGCGACCTCCACCTCCTGTGTTCAAGCAGTTCTCCTGCCTCAGCCTCCTGAGTAGCTGGAATTACAGGTGCACGCCACTACACCCGGCTAATTTTTGTATTTTTAGTAGAAAAGGGGTTTCACCATGTTGGTCAGGCTGGTCTTGAACTCCTGACCTCGTGATCCGCCCGCCTCGGCCTTCGAAAGTGTTGGGATTACAGGCGTGAGCCACCACGCCCAGCCTATTATAAATAATTTTTTAAAAAATTCATTTCCAAGTGGATATCCCCAGGATGGAGGAATCCAGTGGGCTTTTCTCTGTTGACCTTGTATCTTGTGACCTTGTGGAACTCAATCATTATTTATAGGGAATTTTAAAAAATACATTTCCTGAGACTTTTTTTACATGGACAATCATGTCATCTATGTATTGGAGCAGTTTTATTTCTTCCTTTCTAATGCATGTGTCATTTATTTAGGTATTTAGCCTTATTACATGGACTAAAATTTCAAGTACAATTTTTAATAGGAGAGTGAACATTCTTGCCTTGTTCTAGAACTTAGGAAGAAAGGATTTAATTTTTCAACATTAAGTTTGGTTCTGGCTGTAGGTTTTTTGTAGGTGTTGTTTGTCTGGCTAAGGTTTCCTTCTTGCCCTAGTTTGATACAATATTTATTATGAATGGATGTCGAATTTTTTCACGTGCTTTTTTTCAACTTCACTTGATATGGTCCTGTGGTTTTTCTCTAGACTGTTAATAAGGTGGATTTTCTGTCTTCTGGAAGAGACAGTGTAGAATTGGTGCCAGTTCTTGAAATGTCTGGTAGAATTTACCAATGAAACCATGTGGGACTGGAGATTTCTGGAAAGTTTTAACTATGAATTCAATTTCTTACATACAGAGCTATTTAGGTTAGCAACTTTTCTTCCCTGGGGTGAGTTTGGGTAGTTCGTATCTTTCAAGAAATTGGTCCATGGCACCTCTCTCTCTCAAGGCAGCTACTTCTAAATACCCTGGGGACCACTCTGCATTTCTACGCAATTGGTCTCCTGTAATGACAGATGAATACTTTGTTCCATAATCCACCACAGAGCCAAACAGTCTCATGATTAATTTCCTTTCTTGTGTAACTTTTTAATTTTCCTAGAGTTTATTCCCTTTTGCCCCAGTCTGCCATCTACACAAGCACAGTTGTTTCCAGGATCTCCTTCCCAGTCAGTGTTCTGCCAGGGCCGCTTGTCCCTAGAGCCCAGATTCCGCAGGCCTCTCTGCCTTCGGCTCCCGCCTTGCTGCCCTCCCTGGGCTCGCGGCCCTGCGGCTACACAGGGGCTTTGGGAGAGAGCCTCCCCGCTACCCTGAGCTGGAGTCTATGTTTTTGAGATCACATGTCTTCCTCTTTCTTTGGCTTACGCCCTTATTTTTTTGAACACATCCTTAGGAAAATGATTTTTAACTCATTATTGCTGGGCTTGTCAAATCACTTGCCTACGGTAGATATCACACTTTTTCTATACGGAAACTTTAAAGCAGCCAGCAGTAGCATCATGATCCCAGGTCGTAGGTGGGGGATCTGCTGTGGCCAAGAAAGTGGTGGCTGAATCCTACAGTTGGGAGCAAGGCCAGAGGAGGAAGTGAGAGGAAGAAAGCTGACTGAGCTCTCTCCGACTCACTGCCCGCCAGCTCTCCTCCCCGCTGACTTCCTAGAGAAAACCAAGGCCTCAAGCTGGAGCAGGACTTGAGACTGATTTCTTGGTCTGAGAAAAAAAATGAGCTGAAGGGTGGAAAAATGAAAACAAAAGCTTGTTCCTTCCTGGCCTAGGATGGCCTGTGAAGTCAGCCCATCAGGGTCAATTTAGCTGCCTATTTGGATGGATTGCCTGGGACTGCCTTGAGTCCAGGTTGAGATGGCTTGTCAGTCACTCTAGAGCTTGGCATGAAAGGACACCATGATTGACAAGGGTGTCTGCCCTTGTCTTAGCACCAGGAGTGTTCACTAACCCTGAAGTAGAGATGTTAATACTAATACATGAAGATGAGCTGAAACAGCAGGGGCTTATGAATCATTCCGATCTATCGATCTGAAATAAATGCCTCTATCTAAAACGAGGTATTTCATAAAACAGATATTTGGTGCCTACAATGGCCCAGGCACTGGGAATAAAACAGACAGTCCTGCTTTTGTTTTAAAAGAGCAGCTATGGATCTGAAGTTGGCAGACCAGGGTAGCAGTTTGAGCCGGGCTCAGCTGGGCTGATGTGCTAGTCAGGGCCAGGCTCAGCTCATCTGGACTGGGCTTGCTGGTTTGTCTGTGGTCAGTTACCAAGCTAGCTGGGGATAGTTGGTCTAGGGCAGCTCCTCTGGTGCATGCGGTCTCAGCTTCACAAGGCCTCTCATCCTCCAGCAGGTTAGCTGGGGCTTTCCTCATGGTTGTGCTGGTGGTGGTGGTGGCGGTGGTGGTAGTGGTGGTGGTGGTAGAGCACCAAGACTGAGCAGAAGCTCACAGGCTTCTTGAGACCCAGCCTTGGAACTGGAACATGACTTCCACTGTATCCTATTGGCCAAAGCAAGCCACACAGCCAGCCCAGATATGTAAGGTGGGAAAACAGGCTTCCTTCTCGATGAGAAGAGAACAGAATCTCCTTGCATATGGTGTTGGCACAGGGAGGAAGATCTGGGGTGATTTTTGCAAATCTTCCATCATAATGACCCAGAGACTTACTCACCAAGGCACCTGTGTTTAGACAAATGGGTGGAATCAGGGCAGGGTGGTGACAGGAAGTTCCTTCTGGCATCTTCTGCTTTCTCTAGCAGCCTCCACTTCTCCCTGGCACATTCGTGAATGAGATCTACATCCTGTCAAGGGCAGCCCTGATTGCAGAGGAGAATAGAAGCCCCCTTGCTCCCTTGGGGTCATTTCTGGCCCTGGGGGCATTGGGCAGCGAGTGTTAGGGGGTCTGGTCCACACCATGGCCCACTGGGAAAAGAGACATGGCCAGCCAGTTCAGTGGTTTCTTGGGCTAGCCTGGAGTCTTTCCATCAGGAATGGATGTCCTCCCAGGTCTGCTCACCCTGGGGAATCCTATTTGGCACTAAACTTGACTCCAGGCAGACCAAGCCAGATGCCTTTGAAACTGCTTCCCTTCCCTTTGGTCACCAGCCTTCTCTCCATATGCTGCCTCAGACCTGCCTCTCAGCCAGGTGTGCCAGGAGCAGTATCCATTGTTGGGGCACAGCTGTTAACAGAGGCCTGACGGTGCTGGCCACTCTCCCCTGACCCATGGAGGCAAAGGTTTGTGCAGCCCTGGGGCTCCAGGGAAGACTCTCAGAGTGGGTCGAACTTTCTTTATCCTTTCAAACTCCCTGCCAGCACCTTCCATGCTCTTCAGTAACTGCCTGAAACCTAAAATAGGACATGACACACGTTTTCATTAAAGAAAAAATGAGCACCCATAATTGGACTGGACCCAAACTCATCCATTTGTACAAGTCTCAAGTATGATTTATAACTTAAGTAAGTGAAATTTGTATCTCAAGGAAGTAATCATCTCCCCTCCTATATATAGGAAAATGTGTGCCTCTCTGGGCACCAGAATCTCTCAAAGGAGGCAGCCTCGGTGGGAAGTGAGACCCAAGGAACTCAGGGTGGGGCTGGGTTCCTAAGTCCTAAGTACTAAGATTGAGACATGATCAGAGGCATGGGGGATGCCTAAGTACTAAGACTGAGACTTGATCAGAGGCATGGGGGATGCCTAAGTACTAAGACTGAGACTTGATAAGAGGCATGGGGGATGTTGGTGGTGACTGGGAGGGAACTGGAAAGTCCCCAGGCCATCCTGGGCCCCGCTCCTGCCATTTGGTTGGCCACTATCTGAGACGTTTTCCCTTCTGCTGGAGATCAGTTGCCTCTGGACCTCAGATGGAAGGCGAGGGTACTATGAGCCCTGGACCAGCCCTTCCCCATGTTCATCCCATCTCTGAAGAGGGGTTGGGGTCAGAGAGTAAGACCAGCAACTGGTTGCATTGCCCAGAAAGCCTCACCTGCCCTTGGGGAGCTGAGAGCATCAGATGAAACCCGGGTTGATTTGAACCAAGAGAGAGGACCACTGAGCTCCAAGACAGGGGTCTCTGCAGTATCAGAAGCAAAAAAAAAAAAAAAAAAAAAACATCCAGAGAAGGGTCAGACTGTAGTGTAAAAACACCATACAGACATGTATCACCTCAGTGCTCCTGTAATTTTGGCCTTTTCTCTGATTGCATGGCAAAAAGAATCTAACTAGTAAGATAATGTGCTCATCCCACGACTATGTCCTGAGAGGCTAGCATGGGAAAGACGCTGTTCTGGGAGGCAGTAGGGCCTGAGGCCGCGCAGCAGGTAGTGAAGACTCCTGGGCCTGGCTCAGTCTTGGCTCGAATCCTTCCTGGTTAACTGATCTGGGCCAAGTTTCTGCCCCCTGTGAATCAGTTTCTTCCTCTGAACAGTGGAGATAACAGACATTCCCATCTTGTGGGGTCATAGTTGAAGAAATGAATTATATTCAAAGACCAGGTCCATAACAAATGCTCAATACGTGACAGGAGAGAGAAAGATGCGGCTGACACTGTCCCCACTGCCACTTAGCTCACCAAGCAGGAAGAGGAAATCCAGACAAATTAGGAAAGTATCAGAAGGCCAACGATTGCCTGAGCAGGGTGCTGCATTGGAGGGTGGCCACGAGCCGACTCCAGGTTAAGCAAGCAGGTAGGGGCTCTCTAAGGAGGGGATTTCTAAGTCAAAGTAGCAAGACAGCTCTAGAGGACTCAACTCTAGAGGACCTGGGGGCAGATTCCCTGGGCAGAGGACCCAGCCACTGCAAAGGCCCCGAGGTGGAAATCACTCGTGGAGGTTTGCGGTAAGAGGGCCTGGATCCCATAGGCAGCATGGGCAAACGTGAAGGGGAAGGATCAAGTGACTGCCATGTGCCTGGGCACGTTGTCTGGGTCCTGAGCCTTGGAGTCTTTATTCTTGGGGTAACTAACCTAGATGGTGGTGAAGACTAAATAAAAAGTGGGGTGTGTTTTCAGATTTTCCTATTCTCTCTTAGGGGAAAATCCCAAGTGTTTCTGAGTGGGTCAGGAATGCGGCAACAGAAATTATCCTCTCCTGCACCACGGCAGTCCTGTCCCACCTCACCTCCCTGCATCCTCACTTGCTTTTGTAAGATCTGTATTTCCCAAAGACAGAGGTCAGAGGCCGGACTACATCATGCCCCTGCCTAAGCCCCATAAAAAGTCTCCTTGCCCCTGAGAATAAAGGGAAACTCTTCACCATGGAGCTGACAGAATGTATTAGTTTTTCATTGTTGCCTTCTTTGATTCCTTATCTACTAAACTTTCTTTTGTATTCATATTGTGTTAAATCCCAAATGGAAATAGGCAAAATGTGCTGCCATTTTTGCTGGTAGGTAGGAGGCCTTCAGGCTGTGGGATGTGAGGAGAAGGTTCATGTGCCAGGCTTGCGTACCTAGGAGGGGATTGCAGCTACTGGATGCCATGTGTGTGGACCCCAACCTCCTTGCTTGGCTTGGGCACTGGGGGCCTCAGAGACTTGCTGAAGATAACACTGAGGCTGTGAAAGGCACAAACCAGTCCACAGGTGCAGGTGGCATCTGGACAAAGGTTAGCTGGGCAGCAAGCAGGCGAAATGGGGAAGAGGGGTTTGGGTGGTAAGATGAGCAAGAGATTGTCATTGGTTCATACTTACTTCATTCCTTCACTCCTCATTCACTCATTCATTTGTTTGTTCATTGAAATGAGCATCTGGTGTACACTCAGATCCTGTTCTCGGCATTGAGGATCCCAAGTTGTCTAAAATTTGTTTTCTGTCCTCAAGAATGCCAACGGGCCAGGGGAGAGGTGGCTGGGAGGGTGACCAAAGGTGGACACCAAAGCTTTTGAGGGGGTGCTGTAAAGTGAGAGGGTGAAGGAGGCAGGACTCACGACAGTCTCGGTGCATCCCTCTCTAAGGTGAGTCCGGCCAACTTGCCACACCAGGAGTTGGAAAAGGCACACCAGTGGGGGTTCAATCCTGGAGAGGCCACTGTGGCTCAGGGACTTATGCAGCTTCCGCCCCGTCACGTGGGTGTCATCATGGTGCCGCGTCCTGGCCTGTCCCAGTTCCCGTGTGCCTGCTGTTGTCATCGCTCCCATGACTGTTTTAAATACCAGACCAGAATGGGGCTTGGAGTGTAAATGTAGAATTATGGGCAGCCAGCAGGGTGCAAACTCAAAGTATCCTGAGCATCCTGGGATGCACAGCCCCAAAGCGAGGCTCCAGCTGGAGAGCTGGGGTGATTAATTGTATGTGTCAATTTAGCTAAGACATGGTTTCCAGATATTTGCTCAAGCACCAGTCCCCATGTTGCTGGGAAGAGATTGTTTAGATATGACTAGCATTTAAATCAGCAGCCTTTGAGAAATGCAGATTTGCCTCCTAATATGGGTGGTCCTTGTGCCAAAGACTGAGGTCCCCCAAGGTAGGAGTTCTGCCCACAGCCTTCTGCCTTTGGTCTTGAGCTGCAGCATCACCTGCAACTGGCCCTGGGTCTCCAGCCTGCTCCTGCCCTGCGAAGGTTGGACTTGCCAGCCCCCACAACTGTGTGACAGTTTCTTAAAATTCCTTAAAATTGGACTTGCCAGCCCCCATGACGGCGTGACAGTTCCTTAAAAATCTCTCTCTCCATATTAATAAGTATGTTGTATATATGACAGTATTACATATGTATACGTATGCATGTGTGTGTGTATATATAATATACATCTCTTTCCTATTGCTTCTGTTTCTGTAGAGAGCTCTGACTAATCCAAAGGCCTTGGGCAACTCCCCAAGTGAAATTCTCTCACTTCCCCCAGAAGCGCCCACTTTCTCTCTTCGTATATGTGGGCTGAGTAGAGGTCCCTGGCATAAAGAGTAGTTGAGGATTTATAACCCGCCTCTGACTCGGTTGAAAATAAAAGTAAGTTCTGGAGGAAACACATTCACGAATTGAACATGACTCAGACGCTGAGGGCTCCGAGCCTTGGCCAGCAGGCACACATTTGGCAAGTTGCTTGGTCCTTTCAGAGACCTAAGGCATCAGAACATCTGTGTTCCCATTAACAAAATGCTGACATGACGCATAACTGTGGCTTGGGAGAAACCAGCGTGGGAGACGGCCCCTCCAAGTCTGGGGGTCATCTGTGGCCATCAGAGGTCTCAGGGCTCTATTGTCACCAAGGAGGCTCTCAAAAGGTGTCGTTGTGCCAAGACTGTCACTGTGAGGAAGACCATTATCAAGCCAGGTCACAGGAGAACAGAAGCCCCACGGACCAGTCCCCATGTTCCTGTACATACCTCTGGAGCTTCTCTGTGCCCTTTGGTACCTGGAGAGCAGGCTCCCAGTGCACCTAAACAGCATGGGGGACTGGATGGAATGGGAAGGGTCAGGCCTGCTGGGTTCAGGCAGGGGACCAGGTGAGCCGGGGGACACACATCCATCTTTGGCTGTGTCCACCTCTGGACCAGAAGGTGGGGTCTGGGGTCATGAAATGTCTCTGGAGGCTCAGCCGTCCTGGGATGGTGGTTGGTTCTCAGAGGAAGGAATCCTTGTGATCTCTGAGGAATCTTCTGTGGCCCTGCTGGAGTAAACACTGTGAGAGAAAAGCCTGGAGGAGAGATGGACAAGAATTCCCGGAGGAGGGCAGGGGTGGATGGAGGGTTCCGTGGGCCTACTTGCTCCCAAGAGCCTTAAAACCAGCTCATCCCCTCACCCAACTCTCAGCACTGGCCTGCATCTTCCAGAACCATCCATGCCACCTCTACCCCAGCTTGGGAAAACCTGGATAGGGTGACATCTGTTGCTCCTTCTCTAACTGGTTCTCATCCTCTCTGTAAACATTGCCATTGGTGTCAAGTTAGATGAAGTACTCACCCCTTTAAAGAGTTTCATAACAGAAATGGTAAACCTTGATATTTTTCTCCTCAAAGATGGAAGAGTTTCACTCAATGTCTCTTCTTGGTTCCATTTCAAATAAGTTGTTAATTCAAAGAAATGGAAACTATTTGTCATTGTTTATTGTCAATGGCATATGCTGGAGACGGAGAATGGTTTTGAAGGGTTGGAAATTTACACCATTTGAGGGGATCTCTCTAGAAAAGATTTAAAATGGGGGCCCCTCAAGAGTTCTGGAAGAGGTCTGGGGAAGTGAGGGCCCAGAACACAGCTTCTGGAACACACTCTTTCCTTCCTGGTGTGTGGGGGCCTTGCTGCCCTGTCTGGATCTGACCTTCACCCAGTCCCACCTTGGTGAGCGGGAGGTCAACTCTGGAGGGCTGTGCGGAGCCTAGGGTTGCATTTCACAGTTGGGACCTGGGACCCTGAGATGGGAAAGCCCCGCCCAAAGCCAGCCTTTCATTGAGCGGCAGGTGGACAGTCCCTGAGGGTCCGGCCGGCTTCCTGTCCATCCATAGCCCCTCACACCACCCTCAGCTTGCCCTCGGGTCAAGGGCCACGTGTGCATAGAAGGAAATGACCTGCTCCCATGCAGGGGGCCTCTTGGCTCAGAGCAGGGGAGGGTGACAGGTATGGGAGGGGAATGGCAGATAACTGGGGCTGTGGGCAAGGAGCCCCCTGCCCAGACTGAAAAGACCACATTGAGGAACAGAAGCGGAATTGAGAGGTGGAGACAGGTTGCTCTGCTTGTTAACATGAAAATGGTGCCATGGCCAGTGTTGAGGGGAGGGAGCTGACGTAGAACCCGCGTCCCATGGGCTTGCATGATGACATCTGTGCAAGTGACCACCAGTGTCTAACTCAAGACCTAAAACCCAATGAAAAGTTCACAGCAGTTGTCTCTGGTTGTGGGACTTGTTCTTTGTTTGAATGCGTTTTTCTGTATTTTGAGTTGTTTTGCAGTGATGATGCTTTCTTTTTATGATCAAGCAAAATGATAAAGCTTTCTCACTTTGGAAAAGGGAGGCACTGGGGTCTCAGGCCCCTCGCATGATCTATTTGTCCCCATAATGCTGGCCTCGTGGGTGCTTGTCTTGGTATGTAAGGATTCCAGCTTCATCACATAGCTTTGCAAAGGAGCTCGGTGATGTCTGTGCCTGTGCCTGTGACAGATGAGCATGAGGGCCATGATTTTGTGCCCCAAATCTAGCAATTTGGGATCCAGGACCTGTCCTGTTAGGAGCAGCTGCAGCTTAAATCCTCAAACTTCATGTCAAAGGTATGGATACTCTCTGCTACCCAGGTTCCCTGGCCCCACCCTGGCATGCTGGCTTGCCAAGAGCAGCAAGGAGCTTCCTTGTACCACACTCTGTTTCGTTAGCCTCCCTCCAGAGAGGTTGGAGGCTGGGATGGGCCAGAGCCTCAGCAAGTCAGCCTGCAGCCTTTCCGTCCCCCTCCCCGCCTGGGACGGAGATGCAACCTTGGTTTGCTCAGTCTCAAGGATGTTTAAGGTTTTTCAGTGGCAACTGGCAAGCTGAGCACATCTCACCTCCAGTGAGCACCAGGGAGAAAGCTGGTGCCGGGTGCCCACAGAGCAGGAAGTGTCACTGGAAGCAGAAGGCAGTTGTGCCCGGAGCCAGCAGCACTGAGGTTAGAGAGACTTGGCTGCCCAGCAGCCAAGTGGAAAATGAGACCCTGTCCCTCCACACACACACTCCCCTGCTTCCTTTATTTCCTGGAGCCCCAGGCCACCACCCCAGGTTTTTGGCATTATGCTTGCCCTTCCCAGCACAGCCCTTGGCACAGATTTCTCCCGGCTTCACAACTGAGCCCTCCATGTACCCAGGGCAGCTGCAGCTCCGTGAGCCCTCTTTCAGCTGTCAGGGCCTGGCCAGCTTGTATCGCAGGAGGCAGCTGCTTACCTGGCTTGCAGTGGGCAAGGACGCCTCCTCCACCTTCCCTCCAGGCTTCCTGCCCCCACTTCCCAGGCGCCCAACCTGAACTTTGCATGGGAGTTAGAAATCTACTGTGGGACATTTGGGCTCAGTCCTATCAATCCCTAGTGCAAATTCATCAGTAAGATCATTCAGCACACAGGAGCCTGTGAGAACAAAGGAGCTGGTCCATTGGGGTGGCTGGGGGAGCTGGGTGGGAATCAGAGTTCCCAGCCTGGCTCTACTGCTCCTAAGCCCCATGATTTGGGGCAAGTTGTTTGACTTTCCGTCTCCATATCTTTCTCTATGAAATGGAGACAAGCCCCACTCCTCCACAGGGTTGCTGCCAGCCAGTAGCTGAACTATTCTTTGCTACAGCGAAGAAGCTCTTTGTGGACCCAAGTACATAAATATAATCGACATATAAACTATGAAGTCATCTATAAAAGCAGAGCCCCCCCTGCCTTTTTTAAGGAAGGGGACATGGGTGTGGGAAATCAGGTTTGGGTGGGAGGGCCTCGAGGCGCTGGGCAGGTAGGGGATTGCAGGAGGTTGCTCCCGAGTGCCCCAGGACCTGGGTGGGAGGAGCCACAATGGGGGAGGAAGAAGGAAAACAAACCAAACTTCTCTTTCAAGCAATTGTGTTTGGGGCTGTACCTCGTCAGGCCCTGGGTATGGTGGAGGCCCAGGAGCCCCCATGGATTAACAAGTTCCGGGGGCAACTGGGGATTCAACTTTGTCAAAAGCATCTATTCAGTCTGGCCAGTGAGTCATCTGTTTGGTGAACTCTCCACGGGGCAGAGGCCTGGCAGCCTCCCCAGGAGAGTGACGGTGGCTCCTTTCCCACCGAGGTGGTGGTGGTGGCGGTGGTGCTTCACTAGTGAGGCTGGAAGCTGCCCAGGCTGTGGGGGCCACATGCCTCCCTGCCACTTTACTGCCCCACTGTCTTTTAGACAGTTTTTAAAAACTATAAAACCAATACTCAGTAGAAAAAAAAATTAAGTATAAAAGTCCTGTAATCCCAGGACTTTGGGAGGCCGAGGTGGGCAGATCACCTGAGGTCAGGAGTTCAAGACGAGCCTGGCCAACATGGCGAAAACCTATCTCTACTAAAAATATAAAGATTAGCGGGGCATGGTGGCGGGCATCTGTAATCCCAGGTACTAGGGAGGCAGAGGCATGAGAATTGCTTAAACCTGGGAGGTGGAGGTTGCAGTGAGCCGAGATTGTGCCATTGCACTCCAGCCTGGGTGACAGAGTGAGACTCCATCTAAAAAAATAATTAAATTAAATGAAAGCATAGTCCATAAGCCTATCCCTAAAGATAACCATCCTCATTGTACTGATGTGTCTCCTGTCTCCTGTGCAGGCAGCAGAGCCCAGGCTGTGCTATGGTAACACACAGCCCCCAGTGACTGGGAATGGCCTTAGTAGAGGCCATTGCTCCACAAGGCTGAGGTCCCATCACTCCCCACTTGATTCACCCCTTCTTTACTATTTTTCATGTCGTGGCTCTTTTTCTCAGTTAGGTAATTAATTTTTGTCGAGGCAGGGTCTTGCTCTGTCACCAAAGCTGAGAGCAGTGGTGGAATCATGACTCACTGCAGCCTTGACCTCCCAGGTCAAGTGGTCTTCCCGCCTACAGGCATGCGCCACCATGCCTGACTAATTTTTTATTTTTTGCAGAGACGGGGACTCAGTCTGTTGCCCAGGTTGGTTTCAAACTCCTGGATGCAAGCAATCCCAAAAGTGCTAGGATTACATGCGTGAGCCACTGCACCCAGCTTGTCCTGGTTCTTTTTTTTTTTTTTTGAGATGGAGTCTCACTCTGTCGCCAGAATGGAGTGCAGTGGTGTGATCTTGGCTCACTGCAACCTCCACCTCTGGGGTTCAAGTGATCCTCCTGCCTCAACCTCCCAAATAGCTGGGACTACAGGCACATGCCACCACGCCCAGCTAATTTTTTTGTATTTTTAGTAGAGACAGGGTTTCACCATGTTGATCAGGATGGTCTCGATCTCTTGACCTTGTTATCCAACCGCCTTGGCCTCCCAAAGTGCTAGGTTTACAGGCATAAGCCACCACGCCTGGCCCTGTCCTGGTTCTTAAAGGCAATTGAGGTTGGAAATATCTAGTTTGGTTTTGTTGCTGCTGTTGTTTTGAGATAGGGTCTCACTGTTCTCCAGGCTGGAGTGCAGTGATGCGATTGCAGCTCACTGCAACCTCCCTCCCAGGCTCAAGCAACCCTCCCACCTCGGCCTTCCAAGTAGCTGGCACTACAGGCATGTACCACTGGGCTCGGCTAATTTTTTTGTTTTTAATTATTTTATTTTATTTTATTTATTTTTGAGACAGAATCTCACTCTGTTGCCCAGGAGGGAGTGTAATGGCGCAATCTCAGCTCACTGCAATCCCTGCCTCCCAGATTCAAGCATTCTCCTGCCTCAGCCTCGCGAGTAGCTGGGATTACAGGCGTCTGTCACCAGGCCCAGCTAATTAAAAAACTATTTTTAGTAGAGGCTGGGTTTCACCATGTTGGCTAGGCTGGTTTTGAACTTCTGACCTCACATGATCCACTCCCCTCAGCCTTCCAAAGTGCTAGGATTGCAGGCGTGAACCACTGCACCAAGCCAAATCATTAAATTTTTTGTAAAGATCAAGTCTCACCATATTGCACAGGTTGGTCTCGAACTCCTGGGCTCAAGCAATCCACCCACCTTGACCACCCAAAGTGCTGGGATTACAGGCATGAGCCACCGCACACACGGCCAGGAAACCTTGAGATTTTTAGCGTTAAGTAGAATGCTGGCACCTCCAGAGAGTGGCCGTCTGCCATCCAGGGGAGAAACTAACACCGCCGCTGCGTTGATCGTGGACTTCTACCTCCAGAACTGTGTGGAAATGTTTCTGTTGCTTAAACAAGCAAACAAAAAGTATGATGCTGGGTGCTGCTTTAAGTTAGGCAATCTTTATCATGACAACCATGATACTCCATTTTCTTTCTATGGCTTAAAAAAATCATCAGAACGTAACATTGACTTTTATTGAATGCCGCTTCAACTCTAGTTAGTTTTTTTCTTATTTTCCCTGTTATATGTCTTTAAAGTATAGGAACCATTGGGCATTCCTGTTTTGCCTGTTTTACATGTATTATTGGCCCTTCGCTTTTAAAAATGTCTAAGAGTGACAGAAAGAAAATGTTTGCCAAGGCCCAGGTTTCAGAGCATTAACTTAGAGTGAAGAATTAGAGAGAGTCTCTGTTGGAGTGACAGCGCAGTGATTACAAGGCTCTTTGGGTTCAAATAACTGTTCATCTACCCAGTCATTTAGGGTCATCTGTCCTGCCTGCATTTTGTTTTTGTGAAGGGGTGAACTGGGGCTACCATACATGTGCGGGGGTCTGTCCAGCTGCAGGTCACTTTCATATTGCATTTAGCGAGCCTCAAATGCTGTTTGGACCCTGTAGCTTGGATGGTTTCGGAAGCTCAGAGGAGCATGTGGGACTGAGCCAGTCTCAATGGGTGGTGGTGGCGATGTCTTCTTTCCACAGAACTGTCTCAACAAACAGCAGCTCATCTCGGCCATCCGCCAGCTGCAGCAGCTGCTGAAAGGCCAGGAGACGCGCTTCGCTGAGGGCATCCGCCACATGAAGAGCCGGCTGGCCGCGCTGCAGAACTCTGTGAGCAGGGTGGCCCCAGATACCCCTCCAGGTGGGTCCCCAGGTCAGCACTGAGGGGGTGTCAGGGCAGCACTCAAGCACTCGTCCCTAGATGCTCCCAGTGGGAAGCCCCTGCGCCATGCCTCACTCATCCCCCCCTCACCTTCCATCTTCCATCTGCGGCCCATCTTTAACCCTGGTAGGTGGCAGTGGGGGTGGGGTGAGTGCGCTAGAAAGGCAGCTGCCCTCTTTCTTCTCCCTCAGTCTGAATGTCACCACGTCTTCTCTTAAGCCTTTCATTCTCTCATATCTTCATATTGACCGGACTGTCGCAAGGCGCCACTTCCAGATCACACAGCTTTTCCCTTCCCCATCCACAAGTTGGATCCAGTTTTGTTTTTGTTTTCAGTTTTGATTTTAGTTTAATATACTTTTTTAAAGCAGTTTTAAGTTCATAGCAGAGTTGACTGGAAAGCACAGAGTTCCCCCACACTTTGAGTGTATGCATACACACACACACACACACACACACACACACTCAGCCCACACCGGTGCAATACACTGGTTCCAGTCCATGAACAGGGTTGGCTCCAGTTCTTCAGGCGTGAAAGTGCATCCTCCAGGGAGTCCCTGTTAGTAGCAGGGCGGTTGGGAGAGAAGGGCCACTAAGGACAAGCTCCACTTGTCTGGTGAGGCTACAGTGGGCACCCCGGACTCTGACAGACACAGGGGCACTTTTTCCTGCTTGTCCTGTAACAGATTTCACACCACTAAGGCACAGAGATGGGCGGCTTGTTTTCCTCTGGTCTCTTCTCAGGGTGCTGAGGGGCAGGGGGCAGTCATCATGTTCATTCAAAGTCAGGAGCCTGTGGAATATCTGACATCATTTACTCACTGCAGACACATTTATCAAGGGCTGTCTTTGTTGAGTGAGTTGAAGTTTTCTGGGGAAGGCGTTGGATTTCCTACCTTCTCAGAGATGATGGTGGCAAATCCAATTCTCAACAGCACTGAGTCCGTTCCTGTTTTCCTTGGCTCCACAGCTGCAGAAATAACCACCATCCAAGCCTCACACTTTCCAAGGCACTGTGAGGCCCAAGCCCTCCCTGGGGCTCCACACACCCAAACTCCACGGGGCAGGCAGGGTGTCGTTCCTTCCTGCTCCTGATGATGGGGAAACTGAGGCCAAGACAAGTGAGTTAGCAGTCAGAGGTTCCTGATCTAGGGATTTTTTTTCCTGCTAAAGGCTTGACTCCACAAAGCCTTCCTTGTTTTCATGGGGTCAGAGCAGCCCGCGGTCCCTGGGAATTTCAATGGAGCCCACAGGGAACGTTATACAATTCCCCTGTCCATGTGAGAGGCCCCTGCCCACTGGACAGATGGAAAGGCAGCTATTATTACGTTATTCATCCTCCTTTCCAAGATTCAGGGGCTTTCATCTCTGAAATGTACAATACATTTTCTCTTTTTAAAAAATTGCCATCATGTATTATATCTCTACATCTGTGGGAGACACCGTGCTGGGTACTTTACGTGCACAGAGGCTGATCCTTTGACAGCCCTGCAGAGGACAGGCAGCTGTCAGGATTCCTTTTCAGGGTGGTGTGGGGGTTGAGCCTGCACCTGGAGGAAGGCCAGACACTTGCTCAGATCAAATGGTACTTAGTGGAAAAATCATCTTATTGCTTTTTTAAAGAGAGACAAGGTCTCACTCTGTCACCCAGGCTGGAGTGCAGTGGATGATCCTAGTTCACTGCAGCCTCCCAGGCTCAAGCGATCCTCTCACCTCAGCCTAAGTAGCTAGGACTACAGATACACACCACCGCACCTGCCTGATTTAAAAAATTTTTTGTAAAGTTGGAGCCTCGCTATGTTGTCCAAGCTGGTCTTGAACTTGAATTCCCAGGCTCAAGTCATCCTGCAGCCTCTGCTTCCCAAAGTACTGAGATAACAGGCACGTGCTCCTGTGTCTGGCCTCTTGCTTTTTTTTTTTAGGGAATTTTTTGGGAGTCAGGAAGAATAATTTCTAGTTCTGGAGAATTCTTGGTCTTCCTTTCTGGCTTCCATATGAAGTATCTCCCTCCTATTTTCCTGGTCTTTCTTTCCTGGGAGCACCATCACAACCGATTAGCTTCAGGGCTCATCCAGAGCAGCGTCAGTGGATTCATGTCCCCACATTGCTGAGACTGCTTAACTGTGGATCTCACTCCTTACACGCAAACTTTCCCCTAGACGTGCAAGGAGCTTCACTGTGGCTCTGCACATGCCACAGGATGTGCTCCTCGTGAACAGAACCAATCAAAGGACGCGTTCTCCTCCTGTCACTGGATAAGGGCCTTCAGCTCCCATTTGGGATATGACTACAAATTGATTTTTAATTAATTTGTATCCATTCATCCACTCCATTCACATTTGTTGAGCACCTACTAAGTGCCAGATACTGTTCAATCTATTCAGGTATGGTGTATTTGTGAGTTGCAGGCAGTTTTCCTTTGTTGAGGTTTTTAAAGATTTTTCATCCCCAAAGAGACCCTACTATTTTTCCTCAATGCATTTTAAACCCTTATAACACAATAAAGTACTAGATTTTAAAAAGAACTATAAAGTAATTTATTTCAGAGACTGAGGCAGCACCCCACAGCAGCTGAGTCCTGGGACGTGAGCTCTCACTTGCTTCCTTCTCACAAGGTTATTACCACTGGGGCCCAACGTGGAGCTTTACTCAAGGAAGGCGATGCAGCAATGGGCAGATGTTCCCCAATCACCAAAAGCCACCGAACACCCTTGGAGCGTCCGGCACCTCCCTCCTCCCAGCTCAGGCTGCCATGGATGCTCCTTAAAGGACCCTAGGTTGCGTCCAGCCCATGTGGGACTTTGGGCAGGGCTACAGTGTCCTGCCAGTTGCCCTTCTGGACTGGGAGTCCCCTCATGCTCTTTAGTGGCCTCAGGTCCGGGGCAGCCCTGATCAGTGCATCCTCATCCTCATCGGGGATGCTGAGTGACTCTGTCACTTGCTTTGACCTGCACAGCTGAAACAACAGTTCTGTTTTCATCTGTTTAAAATACTAACATGGCAAATGACACTTGGAATTTACCTTAAGGGCATTTTAGAAGTGGCTCTGAATTTCCACCTACACTGAGTCCCAATCCAAGCCATCCCAACTTTGGGCATTTGCTCATCGGCCACGCCTGATGCTCTTTTGCAAAAAGAAGAGGGACAGGCTAGCTTCACCCCCATCTCTCTCCAACCATGTCAGCCCTTCAGGAAGTCACAGAGCAGCCAGGTTTGGAACCGTATCTCTCATGTCCAGCTACTACCCTGGCCTGAGCTTCCCTCCCCTTCCTCTTGCGTGGGCACTTCACGATCAAACCACAGCAGGAGTGATGCTGGGAGTCAGGCCGCTTCATGCCTGGGCTCAAACCTCCAGTGGCCCCATCTCACGCAGAGAACAAATTGCACGGCCTCTTTTTTTCTTTCCAATGCCCCGTGTAACTCAGCGCCATCTTGCTCCTGTTGCCTGTCTGACTCATCTCTGACTACTTTCCAGCTCGTCCCCCCTGCTCCAGCCCTGTGGCCCCCTTGACATTCCTCAGACCTGCCAGGCACACCCTCATCTCAGGGTGTTTGCACCAGCTGTCCCTCTGCCCTCCCCAGACATCTGCCTGGCTATGCCTTCACCTTCAACTCATTCTGGTGAGTCCTGCCCTGACCACCATATTCAAAATGGTGCCCCCTCTCCAGCACCTCCAGCACTATTCCCTGCTTTCATCTTCTACATGGCCCCACACTCTGCCATTGCTTATTATCTCCCCTGCTAGAAGGTGGGCTTCCTGAGGGTTGGGTTTTGACTGTTTTGTTCATGGATATAGCCCAAGTGCCTAATATAGGTCCTGGCACATCGTAGAGATGCAATAAATGAGGTTTCATTCATTCATTTGTTCAAGAATGATTTATCGAGCACTCACTCTGTGCCAGGCACTGGGCTGGTGCTGGGGATACACAGGAACATAGGCCAGATGCATTCTGACAGAGAGGACTGACAACGCATCTGGAAAGAAACAAGTCAATAAGAAAATTCCGACGGTTACAAATGCTGAGAAGAGAGCAGAGTGAGCGCCTGGGGTAGAGCATGCCTGGGGAGGTCTGGGCTAGGTGCGGTGGCCAGGAAACAAGCGGGGAGGCGGTGGTATATGAGTGGAAACCTGGGGAGTGAGAAGGAGCCAGCTGTGGAAGCTCTGAGGAAAGAACATTCCAGGCAGAGAGAAGAGCAAAATCCCAGGCCTGGAGCGGGGCTGAGCCCGGCCTGTTCAGGAGATCTAAAGAAACCCAGTGGGCTCGGGTGAGTATGTGGCAGTGATGGGGTGGATCCTTGCAGGCTGGGCTCTCCTGTGCTTCGAGGCCCTGCACACAGCACTAAGTGTCTCTGAGCCCCAGTCTCGTCACCTTTTGCCATTGTACCACCCATGCATCCCCAAGAAAGCTTTGAGGACTCGATTAGATGCAGCACGCAGATGACCAGCACAGTGCACAGCCTGCAGCAGGCATGCAACAGAGGGCACTACAGATGGGAAGTCCTGTAACTCGGTGATGCCTAAGGGCTGTGGTCCAGGACGAGGAGCTCATAATCCTTCCGCCTCTCCTTACAGTTTCCTGCCCAGCTCTGAATGCCCCCGTGGATGGCAGAAAGTTTGGAAGCAAGTACTTAGTGGATCACGAAGTCCATTTTACCTGCAACCCTGGGTTCCAGCTGGTCGGGCCCAGCAGCGTGGTGTGTCTTCCCAATGGCACCTGGACAGGGGAGCAGCCCCACTGTAGAGGTATCGTCCCTCCTTCCCATCCCACTGCGCCGGACCCATCACAACACAGCAAGGGGTTGCTGCACAGAACGTCATTGCTTGGAACATTTCCTGCTTGGTTCTTTAATCATTCCTCAACCACGGAACAGCAGCCAATGTGCCTGACCACTCACCTCCATGCCAGGTTGGGGCTGGTCTCTATCTGCATGAGCTCACTAAACTTTCACAATAATTTAGTCTCATTTTGCATATGGGGAAATTGAGGCACACAGAGGTTAAAGAACTTGCCCAAGGTTACACAGCTGGGGGCTGGGGGGCACAGTTAAGATGCTTCACACCTGGACACTCGGACCCCAGAGTCTGTGCTACTTCACACCACTCTGTTCTGGACACTGGTGACTGGTTCTTATCAGTGTGAGGACAAGAAGCTACCTTGGGTTGGGGAAAGGAACCAGAGGAAGGCACTGCAGGACCATGCTCCTGTGGCTGCTCCGTTCAGGGCCTGCAGTCTGTCTGTGAGGCTGTTGGTATCCTCTGGGGCTGAGGATACCAACAGGTGTCCTTTCCGTCTGCACTGGGACTTGGTATCAACAGGCTCCGGAGAGTCCACTGTGTAGGGGAGGCATGAAAAGGCTCCTCTCTGTGCTGGGTTTAAAACAACACTTTTTTGATATAGAGGAAAATCAGCCTTGGCACAAATAATCTGTTGGCTTTTCAAAAACCCATGGTAAAAAAATCCTGGCTACCAGTCACCCGGATTTTTCAGAGCAAGGTTTGTGGGACATCTGCTGAGGCAGAATGTCCATGATTCTAGCCAAAGAGTTGAAGGAGAAACACAGACATTATGTAAACAAGAAGGTTGCAAAGAGCAGAGTCGAGAGAGGACTTTGTTTTTGTTTTTGTTTGAAACGGAGTCTCACTCACTCTGTCATCCAGGCTGGAGTGCAGTAGCGCAATCTCGGCTCACTGCAACCTCTGCCTCCTGGGTTCCAGCAATTCTCCTGCCTCAGCGTCCTAAGTAGCTGGGACTACAGGTGCCTGCCACCATGTTCAGCTAACTTCTGTATTTTTAGTAGAAATGGGGTTTCACCATGTTGGCCAGGCTGGTCTTGAACTCCTGGCCTCGAGTGATCTGCCTGCCTCCGCCTCCCAAAGTGCCGGGGTTACAGGTGTGAGCCACCGTGCCTGGCCAAGAGAGGACTTTGGATGCTTAAATTACTTGAAAACATAGAGGGACTCCAGAAAGTGTGCCATCCTTAAAGATGAGTATGGATTGCCATGAGAAGGCAACCAGAACCACATTTACAATTTAGGCCTCTGTTTCCTGTCCCCTTGAAAGAGTGATGATGGTTCAAAGGTTGATGACCAGCTCTCAGACCTGTCTGGGAACCAGCCAGCAAGTACAAGTCATGTAACATACAAACAAAACAGGGGAAATGCCAATATCTGGTATTTACCTACTTGACTATGAAAGATCTCAAGCCAGGTTAAGCACCTCCTGGGTGATAAGCCATGTCAGGGAAGGTGAGTACACACAGATATTTCATTTTTATTGCTTTGGGTGTCAGTATTTTTAACTTATAGATTGAGTTACAGACCCTGGTTGGTTTCCTTCTCTGTCTGCTCAGCACTTTCAGGACCCATCTGCATTGCCACGTGCACTCTGCTCCAGTGTCTCTGATAGCTGCTTTGTCCCCTCCGGGGTGCACCCCCGCATCTGATCTGTCCACTCCCTGCCATGGACACCTGATTGCAGTCAAACTCCTGGCCACCACAAACAATGCTGACAAGGCCTTCTCATCCCCTGACGTTATCTCTGAGCTGTGTATCTGTGGCTGGAGGGGGCCTACTGGCTTCAGGCTTGCTTTGAACTGAGCACTGCCTGCTGCTCTGCAGAAGGGCTGCACCAGCCCACGCGCCCCCCAGCGGTGCTGCAGGCAAAAACACATCTTACTTGTGTGTGTGCTGTTTTTTCTTGCTTGCTCAGATATTATCCAAATATTCTGTTCTCAACGGCAGCATACATCTACATCGCGCATCATGTGATTAAAACGAATAGATGAGTTCATCGGAGAAGATAGCAGAAAGAATGCCTTTTTAGGCAGATAGATACCAAACACTGGAGGCCCAGGAATATAGTCTTGAGAAGTGGCTCAAACAAAGGAACACGTAGTTACCTGACAAAGGTGGAGACCAAAAGCACTCCCCACAGGCCATCCTAGCGGCTGGCCAAGGATGCCTTCCTAGAGGATCCTGGGTGTGTCTGTCAGCTTCCTTCTTGCCATTGGGTGCTTTAGTCATACATTTGCACCTGCCTCACTGCAGCAGAACCCCTTAATGGAAAAGAGGGCCCTGCCACATCATGACTTATGCCGTGAGGTCAAACATTCGGGTGCTCCAGAGTCACCTAGGAAGCTCATGAAAGGCAGATTCTGGAGTCTCAAAAGACCTACCAAGTCTGGGCCTTTATAGATGAGACCTAAAACATCTGCATTTTTAATATGTTCCCTAAGTAATACTGCTGTTAACTGAATTTTGAGAAGCAACACTTGATTCATTCTCACTCTTGCCAGAAGAAAAAAATATATTGAAAACTTTGAAGTGCTAATGCATTTTGGGCCCAAACCAGTCAGAATGACTGCCAGCCACAGGCAGGACAGTAGACTGTGCGTGTGTTATCTCTGTCCAGGGAAGACGCCTGTTGTGCTCACTGCTACTTGACCTGATGTTTTGGGAAGGCCAAACCTACTCTTAGAAAGATCAGAGCCCCCAGCCCTGCTGGGCAGACTTCCCTTTCTTGAGGTGCAGACGGCAGACTGCCTGGAGGACTGCAGTGCAGAGCAGACGGTCCCACCTGCCAGGAAACCAGCAAGTTTACTGACCTTTCTTGTGGTCCAATGTGGTATCCTCCTGAGTCTTGCCCTTGGACTTAACGGCTCATTCCAGATGCACCTTGTGTTCTTTGTCTCTCATCTCACCGCAGCCTTCTTCCTAGTCCTTTTTCCTTTTTTCCTGATTTCCTCACCAAAGGGCTGCATGGTGCGGCACCCCCTGGGGATGTCTACTTGGGCTGCATGTGCCATCTAAAACTTGGGAAGGACTGACTCGGGGAACAAGGTGATGGCCAGACCTGATGAGATCTTAGATGGAGATTTTTTTTTCTCTTTAAGCGTAGATGGGGCCTAGGTATTGACCCCATGGTGGTGATTGAACAAAAATACTCATGCGTTACAACCAAGCTGCGCCAGCAGCTGCTGGCCATGGCCCCTCCTAAGTGTGTAGACTGTGCCTGCGTTGACACTTTTGTTCACAGCAGGAATTGATGTGATTCATGGATGTTGTCTCCAACAAGATCCTCAAAGCGGTGCCAGCCAAACCTGTCAGGAGGGAGAAATAGTGCCCCTGACTGCTATTTGATAACCGATTGTGACAGCATTAAGGGTGTGGACGGGACGCAGGCTGGAACTCAACAATCTAGAGACTTACCAGCAACCACTGAGCACACCCACTGCATGTTCCAAACCACCAGTCATGTGGTCGCCATATGTTATGACCACAGGGGGGACATAATCTTCTTAATTACAGAGAATTCATTTCAAGACCCAAAATATCAGTGCCAGCGACAAATTTGGCAGTACTGCCATAATCGTCCCTCACTCCAGCCCCAGTCAGCTGCTTGGAAAGAGGGTGATGAACTCAACTGGCAGAGAAGGAAATTACACATAATTACGCCATTAAAAAAAGGCAGGCAGGGCAGGCGCAGTGGCTCACGCCTGTAATCCCAACACTTCGGGAAGCTGAGGCGGGCAGATCACTTGAGGTCAGGAGTTCAAGATCAGCCTGGCCAACATGGAGAAACCCCGTCACTACTAAAAATACAAAAATTAGCCAGGTGTGGTGGCAGGGGCCTCTAATCCCAGCTACCCAGGAGGTTGAGGCAGGGAGAATGGCTTGAACCCGGGAGGTGGAAGTTGCAGTGAGCAGAGATCATACCACTGCACTCCAGCCTGGGCGACACAGCGAGACTCTGTCTCAGGAGAAAAAAAAAAGCAGGCAGAGGTGGGGTCCAGAACTCCACAGTGGAAAGCAGCCACTTGGCTTTCTCCATTTCTCCATTATTTTCCTTTTTTTCCCCCTCCTTCTTTCTCTGAAGGCCATGTTTTTAAGATGTAAAAGCTTTCTGAATTGGGAACCATAGCTGAAGCTCTTGTGCCTTGGACAATGTGGGTAACCAAAGAAATGAATTTGAGAGATATAAATACTGTTGTCACTTATCAAGCTGGTGAAAAGGAATCTTTTGTCAGCCCTCCCCACCCTTTATTTTTAACCTTCATTCTTTTATTAAGCCAATTTTTACTGAGCACCAGCCATGCACGAAGGCCCTGTGCCAGAAGCTAGGGACTCAACCCTGAATCTCACAGACGCGGCCCCGGCCTCTGTGGCACACAGGCTAAGAAAGGAGGCAAAGCAAAGCAGGCAGCCACGCATCAAGGGAAGCGAGCTGACGTTTGTGATGAGGGCCACACAGACCCTAACAAGGGACAGTAAACAGCATGGGGCAAGGAGCAGTTGAGGGCTTCTGAGCAGAGGACAATGACACTGAGATGAAAGGAGGAATGGGATCTAGACAGGCAAAGAGCAGGTATTGGGCAGCATAGGGCAGACACTGTTTTAAGAAAAGGAAGGAGGGGCTGGGCTTGGTGGCTTACACCTGTAATCCCGGCACTTTGGGAGGCCAAGGCGGCTGGATTACTTGAGGCCAGGAGTTCGAGACCAGCTTGGCCAACATGGTGAAACCCCATCTCTACTAAACATGCAAAAAGTTAGCTGGGCATGATGGCGGGTGACTGTAATCCCAGCTACTCGGGAGGCTGAAGTAGGGGAATACCTTGAACCTGGGAGGCGGAGGTTGCAGTGAGCCAAAATTGGGCCATTGCACTCCAGTCTGGGTGACAAGTGACAAGAGCAAAACACTGTCTCAAAAAAAAAAAAGAAAGAAAAGAAAAGGAAGGAGAAGGTGATTGGACCACTTGAGGTCAGGAGTTCGAGACCAGCCTGGCCAGCTTGGCAAAACCCCATCTCTACTAAAAGTACAAAAATTAACCAGGCATGATAGCATGTGCCTCTAATCCCAGTTACTCCGGAGGCTGAGGCTGGAGAATCACTTGAACCCGGGAGGTGGAGGTTGCAGTGAGTCAAGATCATGCCACTGCACTCCAGCCTGGGTGACAGAGTGAGACTCTGTCTTGAAACGAAAAAAAAAAAAGAAAAGGAAGGAACATGAACAAAGACTCCAAGGAAGTGAAGAATTTGGCACATTTGAGGAAATGAAAAACAAAATTATAGAACCTTGTTGCTGGAGATTATATGAGCTGAGAGTGAGCCAGGCGAGGTGGAGAGATGCACAGGCCAGCTATTGGAGTCATGGGCCCTGCAAGTGATGGGATTTTAGTTCTAAGCACAATAAACAGGGTTAAGACAAGTGTCGCTGCTACACAGAGAATGCACTGGAGATGGCAAGAATGGAAGCTGGGAAAACACATAGGTGGCTATTGCAGAAGTCCAGGGGAGAGATTGTGGTACTGGAGATTCTAAGTATTTTTAGAGACAGAACTGATGGAATTTGCTGCATCCCGTGTGGGCTGTGAGCCAGGAGGAGAAACCAAGGCTCTCGACTCAGGCTTGGATGATAGCATGCAGGGTGTCATTTACAGAGATAATGAAGACTGAGCGATGGGTGCAGTTTGTTTTTAAGCAGTTTGTGCGTTGATCATTGATCAGAATTCCATTTTGGACATATTAAGTTAAAATGGCTGTGCAACACCCTAGTGGAGATCCATTCATTCCACTCCAGATGGGTAGACATCATCTGGAGCCCAAGGCAGCAGAAGGGTTGGAGATACCCGCTTGGGAGTTATTAGCGTAAGATAGTACTGAAATCCACGGGCAGTGGTAGGAGGACCCGCAAGGAGAGGGTGGAGACAGAAACGTGGCTCAGGCAGAGACCTGCAGGGCATTGAGAAGTCAAATGGAGAAGGAGGAGAGCAAAAGGAGACAGGAAGGGCCTGGAGAGGCAGACCTCAGGGAGGTTGTGGAAAGCAGGGCCAGCAGCGCTGGATAGAGCGTTTGGAAGGGCATTTTGCAGTCAGAACGGAGCAGAGCTTCAGTCCATCTCACCTTCCGTATCATGAGGCCTTTCCCAGAGACCTTTAAAAAAAAAGGATTTGAGTAGAAAGAGCTGTCTTTTAAATATATAGTAGCCACTCAATAAATAGTTACTGAGTAATTAACTGACTGGCTGATTTACCAAATGATTAAATGAATGAAAAAAGATGAATTTCCTTCTAGTATTTTATCTAAGTACTTACGTGCAAGTTGCACATACCCAGTATCATCTGTGTAGATATTAACATGAGCAATTCTCCATTACCTCTTCTTTCTAAACATAACTCTTCATGATTAGGAAGCACTTCTTTGGAAGGGCTATTCTAGGCTTTATTGAATGATCCCTCTATTGTTTCAAGGTTTTCATAATTACAAATAATGCCAAGTTAAGTATCTTAAAACATTTTCTCACTATGGAAAGTTCAAACACACAAAACTACAGAAAATAGTGAATGACCTTATGTACCTAAAATCCAGTGACTAACACAGCAAATTCCTTAATATCATCAATATCTAATTAGAGTAAAAATTCCCCCAATTGTCTCACATTTTTTAAACACTTTGTTTGAATCAGCGTCCAAATCAGTCCTATAACTTAGAATTGGTTGATATCGTCTCTTCTGCCTCGGCAAGTGTCACTGCATCCTCATTCTGATGTCTGTGTAGTTACAGCAATTCCCTGAGTATTCCCACTTTCAAAAAGTGTGCAGCTTTTTTTACTGGATGTTAGTTTCATTGGATATAAAACACCTATCTCACGTTTTTCTTTTCTTGAGTATCTTAAATATGTCACTCTGTGTCTTCTGTTTTAAACTGATGCTGTTGTGCTATTCTATTGGTCTTTTTGCCTGAAAGCCCCCAAAATATATTTTATTTCTTTAAAATTCAGCCATTTGGTTACGATCTGTCTCAGTGCCTGCCTTTCTGGGTCAGTTTTCTCAGGTATGGAGTTCACCTTTTCTTTTTCTTTTCTTTTCTTTTCTTTTTTTTTTTTTTTTTTTGGAGACAGAGTTGCAGTCTGTCACCCATACCCAGGCTGGAGTGCAGTGGCACAATCTCAGCTCACTGCAACCTCTGCCTCCTGGGTTCAAGCAATTCTCCTGTCTCAGCCTCCTGTGTAGCTGGGATTACAGGCACCCACCACCATGCCTGGCTAATTTTTTGTATTTTTAGTAGAGATGGAGTTTCTCCATGTTGGCCAGTCTGATCTTGAACTCCTGACCTCAGGTGATCCACCTGCCTTGACCTCCCAAAGTGCTGGGATTACAGGCGTGAGCCACCACACCCAGCCCTAAGTTCACCTTATCAATAGGAAGTTTCAGTTGCTGGAACAGCCTGCCCCATAGGAACCTCCAAAATTTTCCAGGGCAAAGTCTTAATATTAAGGAGACTTTAAGGGAAAGAGAGTCCAAACTGGGCACAACAAGGAAAATAGGTGCAAATGAAAGAGATGGTCATCCAGACAAAAGTGCAAAGGAGGCAGAGCTGAGACAGTGTGAGGCCCTGTGTTTGCTCACACTGGAAAAACGACAGAAGTGAGAATTTCAGACTCATGAAGTTAGCAAAGCTATACGGGAAAACTTATTCACTTAATTATGAGTAATGAAGAGGACTCTTGACAAATCCCATAGAAATTATTATAAGAAAAAAGAATAAAATTTCTATGGACAATACGGAAATGCTGGAAAGACATGCCCATAAAACAGATAAAAACTGTCATCTAGAGTATCACAAGCTGAAAGAAATGTTTAAAAGATAAAAGCAAGGAAAGAACAGTTTAGACAAAAGTGAGAAAACACTCAAAATTGAGGTGACTGGAAAAATGAAAAACTGGAAATAAGTTGACAGAACCCAGGAAGGAATTAGAAATAAAAGCAAAAATTTCAGTCATGCATATAAAATACTTAGCTGGGTTTCATGAAAACAGTAAGTGCTCATCAAACAGTAGATGAAAGCAGGATTATCATCTGGGCTTTGGCTTGCCAGCGTCTGCCATGCACTTGACTGAATGCCACACCCTGGGACACATGCGGGTGTGATGACAACTGTACTTCAATCAGGACACAGAGGGGTTGCCAGGCTGGACATCAGGTCATTGGATGCCTCTGACTGCATATCAACGTAAGAGCCGAGATTGCACCACTGCACTCCAGCCTGGCGACAGAGCAAGACTCCATCTCAAAAAACAGAGAGAGAGAGTCTGAATGCAATCTGTCTAGAAATGAATGCACTGGGTAGATCCAGAGAGGGAGACAGAGTGCATGTCCTGGGACACCTGTGGGTTTCTCTGCGGTGCCGATGATCCCCAACCCCCATCCACATGGTCCAGGTACAGGTCAGGCTCAGTGCCTTCTTCCAGCGGCCAGCAAAGGAGAGACCACGGTGCTGGCCCTAGTGGGGCCAAGCTGCACGATACTGTTGTTCACATTTTCTGGCTCTCTGCCCACAACTTCACGGCCTAGTGATCTGCCTACTTCCAGACTATTTTGGTGAGCAACGATGGAGTTGAACAATGGATAGAAACAGGAACCCCCAAGCTCTATGACATTTGTGCACAGTCATTTCAGATGCATTCCTGGAAACCAGTCATCTGCAAACAGAATGTATGAGGGACAGTGCAACTGGGCTGAGGTTACTGAGAAATGGAAATGGCTCCTTCTCTAGGGATGAACAGCATTCGGGTGGTCTGAGTCTTTTTGCAACAAACAGAAACTGCGTAAGAGTCTAATGACCTCCCAATCGCCAGGAGGCTTAAGGGAAGCCTAAGACCCTCCGAGTCCACCCAAGACAAGCCTGTCATTCTCATTAGGAGCAAAGCACCTGTTTCTTCCTCTTGGTAGACACAGCAGGAAAGGCTGCTTTTATGCCAACAAGGAGGTATTTTCAGTTTTCTTTCCGAAGATGATGTGGTCAAGTCAGGGAACTGACAAACCTCTCTCTGGTGGAAATGGTCTGTTTCTATGCACTAAAACTGGGCTTAGGGAATTCATAACAAGCACATGTGGCCTGAGTTTTTTGTGTGTGTATTTGTTTGGTTGGTTTGGTTTGTTTTTTGTTTTTGAGATAGCGTTTCGTTCTGTCACCCAGGCTGGAGTGTAGTGGTGCAATCTCTGCTCACTGCAATCTCTGCCTCCCAGGTTCAAGCGGTTCTCCCACTTCAGTCTCCTAAGTAGCTGGGACACAGGCACACACCACCATGCCCAGTTAACTTGTGGCCTGTGGGTTTTAAGAGAATCATTTTTTTTCTAATTAAAAAACGTATGCATGGTTATGATGGGAAAATGGAAGAATACAAAAAAGTATAAACAAGCAAATAAAAATCACCTGTAAGCCTACCACTCAGAGAAAAAAAATTGAGCTTTTTAAGATAACAATCTCTCTCTACATAGACCTTTTCCACAGAAATGTGTAGATGAGCAAGGAATATCTCCCTTTACCAACATTAAGGAGACATCAAAAAACCTCTTACCTGGTCAAGCACAGGAGGGCTTCTGGGTGGGAATTTGGAGAATTTGTTTTCCCCAACCCAGGACATTCCAGTGGGCCACCCCTCCCCTTTATAACTGCACTGAATTTCGTTCCTGTTGAAAAGTGTTTCTCCCAGGTGCTGGCTGATGGAGGAGAGGGTTTGTGGGCTGGAGCGCCTGCGTGAAAGGCAATGTGGGCAGATGCCCACCGATAGCCACCTCTGCCTGGCTGCACCTTCGCAAAGTAGAAAATGGTGCCTGTGGGTGGAGTATGGCCGGTTATAGGCCAGCTCCTGCACACAGAGCTCCAGGTGGGCAGTGTGTGCCTGGGTGCAGGGCCTGCTAATGAATGGAGATGCAATAGGGCTGCATATAAGCCCCATCCACCCCCTGACAGCTCTTGCTTGTGGAGAGGATGGAAAGAGTAGGTGGGGTCAGGTAGAAAGTGGGAGTTATTCTACAATGTAAAGGAAGTTAACTCTTCATCAGTTTTTTATTTTATTTGTTTTAGACTTAGAACTCACATCCTTATATTTGAAAATTATTTATTTTCCTAGATATCAGCGAATGCTCCAGCCAGCCTTGTCAAAATGGTGGGACATGTGTAGAAGGAGTCAGCCAATACAGATGCGTTTGTCCTCCAGGAAGGACTGGGAACCGCTGTCAGCATCAGGCCCAGACTGGTACGTAGCCACCATGGGGTTAGGTGAGGACATCCTGCTGTGGGGAGAGGAGGGCCCTAGGCATAGATCACCAAATGCAGACATGTAGGGCGCTCAGTCCCCGTCTCCAAGATGTAGCTTTTACCCTCTGTTTCACATCCATTGATCCCTCTGGTTTTCTAAGGTGGTCACTTGACAGAGCTTAGCTCTTTGATGCAACCAGAGTTTTGATCCTTCTTTTTTTTTTTTTGAGAGAGAGTCTCACTCTGTCACCCAGGCTAAAGTGCAATGGCACGATCTTGGGTCACTGCAACCTCTGCCTCCCAGATTCAAGTGATTCTCCTGCCTCAGTCTCCTGAGTAGCTGGGATTACAGGCACGTGCCACCATGCCTGGCTAATTTTTTGTGTTTTTAATAGAAATGGGATTTCACGGTGTTACCCAGGATGGTCTTGGTCTCCTGACCTCGTGATCCTCCCACCTTGGCCTCCCAGAGTGTTGCAATTACAGGCATGAGCCACTGCTTCTGGCATGATTCTTCTTATAGTAGAAAACACAAGTACAAGAACCGACTCCCAACCTAAAAATCCCCTAGATTGGGAACGTGGCCTGAGAAGTTTCACTATTGCCACCTTCGCTTGGTCAGCATTTCTTCCGCCAGCAGAACCACCTTTTCTTTCCAGTGTTCCCATCACATCCTGCAAAATTAGCAGCTATTGATGCAGTATTTTGAGAGCTGGATAACTATACATTTGACTGGTTTTGAGATGATTATCATTCACATCTCGAATCCCAACATATCTACTCCCAGAGGGTCTAAGGAGTCACACGGTGGCTGGTTTTGCATATGGCAAGAAAATTCAATGATAAGGAATCTGTGACGGATGGACAGGGGTTCCTACTCATGTTGCCACCAGTATTTCATTCAGCCCCAAAGATGTCCTGTTCCTTTGCTAGAATAGTCTGGTGTGTTACGTCTGTTTGTCTTTACTTCTGTATGAACTATCTGTGGTGGGAAGGGGCACTGGGGCTAGTGCGTGTCCAATGGATAAGATCTTTATCAATACTTGAAATCCTGGCATTGGACCGGGCCCAAGGTCAGATTTAAATAGTGCCCCAAGAGAGTTGCTGCTTAATTTGCCTTGATTTGATTCAGTTCAGCTGAGTCAGCCAGTTGGGCACTTTCTCAGAATGAGGCTGTCCTCCAGCGCTCAGAGCCCCTTACAGCTCCTGTCCCTGGGACTGCTTTCTATGGAAACTGAGGCCAGAGACTGGGCTTCTTGAATACCTCACTGCCTCTCCCCTTGTTTACAAACAAAAGGGAAAAAGAAATGGGTTCCCTTTTGCCCTAAATATGCCAGTCCTGATCACTGAATGTTCTAAACCCCATCCTTTAGGGTTTCCTCCCATTGTGGGATCTTTTTATTTATTTTTATTTTTTGAAATGGAGTCTCACTCTGTTGCCCAGCCTGGAGTGCAGTAGCACCATCTCGGCTCACTACAACCTCCGCCTCCCAGGTTCAAGTGATTCTCCTGCCTCAGCCTCCCAAGTAGCTGGGATTACAGGCGTTCACCACCACTCCTAGCTAATTTTTGTATTTTTAGTAGAGACTGGGTTTCACCATGTTGGCCAGGCTGGTCTCGAACTCCTGACCTCAAGTGGTCTGCCTGCCTCACCCTCCCGAAGTGCTGGGATTACAGGTGTCAGCCACCACACCTGCCCAGGGATCTTTAGACAATTGTTGCTCAGGTCCAGGGGGGCCTGTAATAAAGTGTTCCCATGACCAGAATCTTCCCCAGGAATGGGAAGGAGGGGAAACAAGCAGGCACATCCAAAGCCAGCTCCTATCCTCATAGTCTCCATGATCAGCAAGCACACACCTGGGCTCTTGCTCCCCTGGTCACCCAGCCTGACAGTCCTTCCCATCAGCTGGCCCGTGTCTTTCCAGCTCCCTGGAGGAGCATCCCTCTAATTCCTTTTTTAAAAATCTATTCACCATATTTTTTATTGTGATAAAATATACTTAACATAAAATTTACCATTTTAATCATTTTTAACTGTATAGCTCAGTGGCACCAATCACATTCACATTATTGTGCAACCATCACCACCCTCCAGCTCCAGAATTCTTTTTGTCTTGCAAAACTGAACTTCTGTACCCACAACAGGACAACTCCCCATTGCCCTCCCCACAGCCCCTGGTAATCACCATTCATTCTTCTTTCTGTCTCTGTGAGTCTGACTACTCTAGGGACCTCATCTAAGTAGAATCATGCAGGATTTGTCCCCTTGTGTTTGATTCCCACCGATTCCTCTTTAATCTCTTTCAACATATGAGAGCGCTAAATACTTGATGAACTTTCAGAAAAATAACATATTTTCCTGATTAGAAATGTAATTTGGCCAGGCACAGTGACTCATGCCTGTAATTCCAGCACTTTGGGAGGTTGGGCGGATTATTTGAGGTTAGGAGCTCAAGATCAGCCTGACCAACATGGTGAAACCCATTTCTACTAAATATACAAAAAAAATTAGCAGGGTGTGGTGATGAGCACCTCTAATCTCAGCTTCTCAGGAGGCTGAGGCAGGAGAATTGCTTGAACCTGGGAGACAGAGGTTTCAGTGAGCCAAGATTGTGCCACTGCTCTCCAGCCTGGGCGACACAGTAAGACTTGGTGTCAAGAAAGACAGAGAGAGAGAGAGAGAGAGAGAGAGGAAGGAAGGAAGGAAGGAAATTTATGTTCTTGGTAAAAACCAAAAATGTGAATACTTTAGAAAAGTACAAGGAATACAAAAAAAAAAATGAACAAAAAATAGTGATCTACGAACAGGCCAATAATGAGCTCTGAAATTGAATTGGTCATAATTAGCCTACCAACCAAAAAAAGCCCAGCACCTGATGGATCCACAGCCGACTTATACCAGATGTATAAAGAAGAGCTGGTACCATTCCTACAAAAACTATTCCAAAAAATTGAGGAGGAGGGACTTCTCCCCAACTCATTCTATGAGGCCAGCATCATCTCAATACCAAAACCTAGTGGAGACACACCATAAAAAGGAAACTTCAGACCAATATCCTTGATGAACATTGATACAAAAATTCTTAACAAAATACTTGCAAACCAAATCCAGCAGCACATCCGCTATGATCAAGTAGGCTTCTTCCCTGAGATACGAAGTTGATTCAACATATAAAAATCAATAAATGTAATTCATCACATAAACAGAACTGAAGGCAAAACCACATGATTATCTCAATAGATGCAAAAAGGCTTTTGATAAAATTCAACATCCCTTCATGTTAAAAACTCTCAACAAACTAGGTATTGAAGGAACAGATCTCAAAATAATAAGATTCATCTATGACAAACACACGAACAACATCATACTGAATAGGCAAAAGCTGGAAGTATTCCCCTTGAAAACCGCCACAAGACAGGGATGCCCTCTCTCACCACTTCTATTCAACATAGTATTGGAAGTCCTGGTCAGATCAATCAGATAAGAGAAAGAAATAAAGGGCATCCAGATAGGAAGAGAGGAAGTCAAATTATCTCTGTTTACAGATGACATGATTCTATATCTAGAAAATCCGGTAGTCTCAGCCCAGAAGCTCCTTCATCTGATAAATAACTTCAGCAAAGTTGTAGCAGCAAACAAAATCAATTTAGAAAAATCACTAGCATTCCTATATACCACCAACAACCAAACTGAGAGCCAAATCAGAAAGGCAATCCTATTCACAATTGCCACATGCAAAAATAAAATACCTAGGAATATAGCTAACCAGGGAGGTGAAAGATCACTACATTGAGAATTACAAAACACAGCTCAAAAAAATCAGAAAGACACAGACAAATGAAAAAACATTCAATGCTTATGGATATGAAGAATCAATATCATTAAAATGGCTACACTGCCCAAAATATTTTATAGATTCAAAGCTATTCCTATCTAACTATCAAGGACATTCTTCACAGAACTAGAAAAAGTTATTTAAACATGTATATGGAACCAAAAAAGAACCTGATAGCCAAGGTAATCCTAAGCAAAAAGAAAAAAGCTGGAGGAATCACATTACTCAACTTCAAACTATACCACAAGGCTACAGTGACCAAAACAGCATGGTACTGGTACAAAAACAGGCACATAGACCAATGAAACAGAATGGAGAGCCCAGAAATAAGGCCATACGTCTATGACCATGTGATCTTTAACAAAGCTGACAATAACAAGAATGGGGAAAAGACTCCTATTCAATAAATGGTGCTGAGATAACTGGCTAGCTATATGCAGAAGACTGAAGCTTAACCACTTCTTACCCCATAGAGAAAAATCAACTCAAGATAGATTAAAGAGTTAAATGTAAAACCCAAAACTATAAAAACCCTGGAAGACAACATAGGCAGTACCACCCTGGACATAGGAATGGGCAAAGATTTCAAGACACTCCCCACCAAAAAAAAAAAAAAGACACCAAAAGCAATTGCAACAAAAGCAAAAATTGACAAATGGAATCTAATTAAACTTAAGAGCTTCTGCACAGCAAAAGAAATTATCAAAGGAGTAAACAGACAATGTATAGAATGGGGGAAAATATTTGCAAGCTATGCATCTGACAAAGGTCTAATATCCAGCATCTATAAGAAACTTAAATTTACAAGAGAAAAACAACCCCATTAAAATGTTGCAACATACGTGAACAGACACTTCTCAAAAGAAGACATACATGCAGCCAACAAACATATGAGAAAAAAGCTCCATATCACTGATCATTAAAGAAATGCAAATCAAAACCACAATGAGATACCGTCTCACACCAGTCATAATGACTATTATTAAAAAGTCAGAAAGTAACAACAGATCCTGGGGAGGTTGTGGAGAAAAGGGAACCCTTACACTGTTGGTGGGAGTGTAAATTAGTTCAACCATTTTGGAAAGCAGTTTGGTAATTCCTCAAAGAGCTAAAAGCAGAACTACTACTTGACCCAGAAATCCTATTACTGGGTATATATCCAGAGCAATATAAAGCATTCTACCATAAAGACACGTGCACTCAAATATTCGTTGCAGCACTGTTCACAATAACAAAGACATGGAACCAGCCTAAATACCAGTCAATGACAGACTGGATAAAGAAAATGTGGTACATATACACCATGGAATATTATGCAGCCATAAAAAAGAACAGGATCATGTCTTTTGTGGGAACATGGTTGGAGCTGGAGGCTGTCATCCTTAGCAAACTAACAGAGGAACAGAAAACCAAATACTGCATGTTCTAACTTATAAGTGGGAGCTAAATGATAAGAACTTATGAACACAAAGAAGGAAATAACACACTGCGGTCTACTTGAGGGAGAAGGGGGGAGGAGGGAGAGGAGCAGAAAAGGTAACTGTTAGCTACTGAGCTTAATACCCGGGTGATGTATACAACAGTCCCCTGTGATACGTGTTTATCTGTGTAACAAATCTTCACATGCTGAAGGTCCTCAAACCTAAAATAAAAAAAAAAATACACACACCAAAAGAAATAAAAAATAGTGGCCCACGGTTTTAAACTCTAGTGATCACTGTTAGAATTTTGGGGTGTTCAAGTCTTTTTAAGTGAAAACGTGGACTTGGCCTAGCGGTCCTTCTGGGGTGCAGCTTGGTGGCCTGCGTTTTTATGCACCGTTCTATTCCAGTGCGCTTGCTGTCCTGCGCTCTCTTTGGGTGGGCCCTGGACGGCTCGGAGGGCTTCATAGTTAACTACTTGTCTTCCTTTCTCTACTCCAGAGTAAGCTCTTTGAGAGGGGGCCGTGCCCCCGTCTGGGTTCTGCTCCCGGCCCCTACCCAAGGTTGGGCCGACAGCAGTGCGCCAGGGCCCGGCACTGAGCGTGTCTTCTCCCCGCAGCCGCCCCCGAGGGCAGCGTGGCCGGCGACTCTGCCTTTAGCCGCGCGCCGCGCTGTGCGCAGGTGGAGCGCGCTCAGCACTGCAGCTGCGAGGCCGGATTCCACCTGAGCGGCGCCGCCGGCGACAGCGTCTGCGAGGGTAGGCTCGGGCTCCGCCAGGACAGTGGGGACCGCAGGGGGAGGACATGGGGCGGGGAAGGGGCTCTCACCCACCGCCCTCCTGCCTGCACGGACGCACCCTGCAGGGGTGGCTTCCTGGGCGCCGTCTCAGAAGGCCTGGCCACTTTGCATTATAGGTAAGTGTTGACCTAATAATTGCTAGAATGCAGCTAATTCATAGAAATCAGAGCTCGCCCCACCTCAGAAACTGGTCCAGCCTATGCCCAAGCCACACGTGCTTGGTTCAGGAGAGCCTTGAGCCCCTCCATCCCCTCCGTCCTGGCTGGAATCATGTCTATGGGTGGCAAGGAGGAGCTTAAATCACTGTTTTTAGTGGGGCCAGAGCTGGGCAGGGGTGTGGGAATCATTCCTTGGTCCCCTCTGGGCTTAGCTTTCCTGACGGCTCAGTTTTGCTGCCCTCTCCTGATTACAGAGTTCTCTCCCCAAACAATGCAAAGCAGGAGTTCAAATCTGAGATCTGGTCAGTTGGTGCTAATAGCCTCATTTTACAGCAGCAGAAAGGAGACCCTCTTATTCCATTCCCAAAGATAAAGAGAGTTAACATGGGGCTGTTAATCCCTCCCTACTTTCTCGGAATAGGCTTGATTTGCCAGCCTCTGCAGGGTCTCCCCAGTTGTCTTCAGCCTAAGACAGAGATGCCCTTCTAGGGACTAGCACGGTCAGCTCCCTCTCACTCCTCCTTTTCACCCTCTGGGCCCTCGGCTTAGGAGAAAGGAAAGCACCTGCTGGGGGTAGGGCATGGCGGCTGCCTGAGGCCCAGCCACTTAACTGCAGCTGCCATTGCCTCCAGGAACTAGGCATGACTGTTCTGGGTCACAGCTGGCAACACCTGCTGCATGATTCCTGGAGTCACAGTGAGCACTTCTGTCCGCAGATGTGAACGAGTGTGAGCTCTACGGGCAGGAGGGGGGGCCCCGGCTCTGCATGCACGCCTGCGTGAACACCCCGGGCTCTTACCACTGCACGTGTCCCAGCGGATACCGAACCCTGGCCGACGGGAAGAGCTGTGAGGGTGAGTGAGGCTAGAGAGAGTGCCGTCTGCACCTGGCCACCTGCTGCTGTGGTGAACCTCCAGGACCTCACAATTGGGAGTGAGGTGGTTGGCAGAGTCAGTTTCAGATACTTTCAATTTTTAAAAAGCCACCAACCAAAGGGCTTCTCAAAGATCAGGCCACATCATCATCTACATAAATAGGAAAATGAGTTCTTTAACCATCCTGGCAACTAGTCTTTTCGGACTTTATTCGAGTAACTGGGATTGTTTTCTTTCAAGATCTGGTCACTTTCACCCACTCAACAAAATGCCTTCAGCTAGGGCTGGACCTAAAGGCAGAGTGGCCAGGTGGTCACCCATGTCATGTAATCTGGAGGAACCCATGAGGCTCCATGACCCTGTGTGGCCACCTGTAAGTCCACCTCTGAAAGGAGCAGCACCTTACAGGCACTTATGTCTTAGCGAGGTCGAGCTCTACAGCGCCAGCCTTGTTTGATGGTAGCTGAGGAAAACAAGGGAGGCAGAGCGCCCAGGAAGGGACAAGAGTTGGGGGCATTACTACCCCTGGGCTTGAGGGGTGCAGGGAGTGAGGGGGCTTATCAGAGCATGACAGATTGTGGCCGTCAAGGACACAGCCACCACCAGAACCACATCCAGGCAGGTCAGGACTCCTCAGGCTGGGTCACTGTCATTTGCCAACCCCAGCTGAAAATCAGTCAGCTTCTCAGGTGCAGAGAGTGGTTTGGGGAACAGGGGTGCAGATGGAAAATAACTGGCTCAGGTTTTGCCCCAGTGCTGAGTCCTGTCCATCACCAGTAGCTTCCTGGAGAACCGGGTTGAGGTTTCTGAGGCTGATTCCTGGCAGAGTGGGAAAGAACATCTTAAGCTGACAAGGAGTGTCTACAGCAGGGACGGGGGGCACCTAAGAGGGCAGGAAGGATGTATGCAGACTGGGTTGGTTGTAGAACAGAGAGGCTGAGAACCCTCACAGCAGTCACCAGCATCACCACAGGACAAGTCCAAGTCCCAGGGACACCAGGTGCCTAACAGGAGGCCTCCTGTCACCCCACCTCCACTTAGGAAAAATACAGATGTCAATTGCTGTAGACACACTGACTTTGCACGTGGGCTGAGTCAGAACCCACACCTCAGGCCTGAAGGCCAAATGGGATCATCCTGACCCTTGGCCCTCAAACCCCCGTGCTGCAGTGGGCCTTTGGGGGACTGGATCTGCTCCTGCAGGCATACCTCACATGAGGAAGGGGACAGGCCTACCTCCCCAGCTGGACCCTGCCCCCCCTCCCCCCCCCCGTGGAAACAGAACACAGAGGGGAACCCCACTGGCTTCAGGCAACAGCTCTGACCCACCGAGAGAGAACAGGAGGAGAGAGGGCAGAGGGCTCCTCCATGGGCTGACTCTGGAATGTGAGGAGAGGGGTGGCTCCCCAGTGACATCCCACTGGGGCCACCGCTGCAGGGCTCTGAGGAGGGGGTGACCTGGAGCTGGAGCAGGAGAAGGCATCCAGATAGCCTCCCACACTCCCTCCCTTCCACAGTGCTCACGAAGGCCCACCTAGGGGTGCTTGGGGTTGGGAAGGATGGCCTCCAGCTGCGGAGATTCTCTGGATGTCTGTAAAGGGAGCAGAGAACTCATACAAATGATGGCATCAAGGTGTCTGCACTCGGCATGGGGTGAGGTTGGGAAGGAAGACCTTCTAAAAGATTCTAATATATATATATATATATATATATATATATATATATATAGAGAGAGAGAGAGAGAGAGAGAGAGAGAGAGAGAGAGATGAAAAATAACAGCCATGGAGGGTAATGGGGCAGGTGGGCTTAGAAGCAGACAGGTCTGAGAGAAGTGTTGTGACCAGTAACACTCTCCTGGTACTTTCCACCACCACTGCCACCTGTCATACCCCAGTGAAGGAGGACAGGATTCCAGGGAGGGGCACTCCCTGGCATTTCTGCAGGGCCCTGATTCCACATAGTTAAGGAAGGCAGGCTTCCTGCTTTAAGAATAAGTGCCGGGAGCAGGAGCACTGCATTACAGTGACTGCAGGCCTCTCGAGTGGTTCTGTCTTAAAAGGAAAAGTCAGGGAGATTCTCACCCGTTGTATGTTCCGTATCTCAGATATAGATGAATGTGTGGGCCCACAGCCAGTGTGCCCCCAGGGGACCACGTGCATCAACACCGGTGGAGGCTTCCAGTGCGTCAGCCCCGAGTGCCCCGAGGGCAGTGGCAATGTAAGCTATGTGAAGACGTCTCCCTTGTGAGTATTGCCGACGTCTCCATTGTGAGTATTGCCAGGGCATGCACACCCTCACCCAGGCCTCCAAGTGTGGCTGGGCCAGATGCTTCCTAGAGGCTGTCGGGAGAAGGTACAGTTATGCCATAGAAAGATGAGAGGCGGGAGGCTCGGAGACTGGCTTCTTTGAGTTTCCATTTCCCTTTAGTGGTTGCATTTAATGCATTGCTGCCCTGGAGAAATAACAACCCAATTCCCCATGGGAGTAAGGTACTAAGTGCTCCTCTACTACATAGAGGATAATGGGGTTGCAGCCACCCCAAGATGGCACAGCCAGGACAGGCCACTGGAGGGAAGAAGCTGTTGTGACGTTATCCTGATAAACCCACAGCAGCCCAGGAGACAGGTGTAGATCACATGGATTTGGGAGGTGACAGTACTCACATAGCCAGGAACTATCGACTCCCTCGAGTTACATTGCATAACCTGTACACCCTGCATTTTATCACTCTGCTTTTCCAATAGTACGAGAAGGTTCTACGTCTAGTAACTGTAACTCTTGTATTTTTTGGTTTTTGTTTTATTTTGTTTTTGTTTGAGACAGAGTCTTGCTCCGTCACCCAGGCTGGAGTAGAGTGGTATGATCTCAGCTCACTGCAACCTCTGCCTCCTGGGTTCAAGCAAATCTGTCTCAGCCTCCTGAGTAGCTGGGATTATAGGCACGCACTGCCACGCCCAGCTAATTTTTGTATTTTTAGTACAGATGGGGTTTCACCATGTTGGCCAGGCTGGTCTCGATCTCCTAACCTCAGGTGATCTACCTGCCTTGGCCTCCCAATGTGCTGGGATTACATCAATGAGCCACCACACCCGGCCCGTAACTGTGACTCTTAAACAGCAAGTAGAGCTTTTTTTTTTTTTTTAGTTGGGAGATGGGCCTTTAAGGGGAATAACTACAACTATCACAAAGCATATACATTTTCCTCTCAAAAAGAGATCACAAAAGACAGCATTGTCTTTAAAATGAAGATAATTACTTCAAAAGCTTTAATTATTTGAATTGCTGTTGAGTTAAAGAGGATTAGAAGCAAGAGAGTTAGTGGCACTGAAGCATGGCAGTTTTTAGAGAGAGTGAAGACATTAGAACCTTCCTCATGAAGTCACTCTGTGAAGGGATGGGGAACCATTCTATTATGGCCTCTGGGGCATTCAACCAATGGCTGGATGTGATATTTGACCTGCAAAATCATGATGCTACAGAATCACCAAATATACTAGATTGCATTTGTCTTTTATGTTTGACAAGATAGAGAAATATTGAAAGCATTTCCACAAGACCCTGTTTCCAAATGATTAAGGAAAACAGGGCTTCCTGCTATAAGAATATACATTGTGGGCCGGGCACAGCGGCTCATGCCTATAATCCCAGCACTTTGGGAGGCCAAAGCAGGCAGATCACTTGAGGTCAGGAGATCAAGACCAGCCTGGCCAACATGGTGAAACCCCCGTCTCTACTAAAAATACAAAAATTAGCTGGGTGTGGTGGCAGGCACCTGTAATCCCAGCTACGCAGGAGGCTGAGGCAGGAGAATCACTTGAACCTGACAACTGGAGATTCTAAAATAAAATAAAATAAAATACATGCTGCTGTGTTTAGGAAGTTCACCGTGCACAGTGTTGGACGCACTGCATTAGAGGATGTTGCTGGCTGACTGCTGAAGTCCTAGTACTACTGAGCAAGATCACAGCACAGGGAGAAAGGGCCCCTGGTTTGAATATCAGCATTGCCATCAGTATTTAATATTCTCAGGCTTTATTTTTCTGTAAAAATGATAGTAATAGCATAAATACATACATATACACACATAAACACACGTACACAGGTGCGCAGGGAGCGCCCATGAGCAGGAACAGAAGCAGCTGCCCTTCCTTTGCCATGCCTAATGCCAGCTACATTCACTCGCCTGCAGCTCCATAGCTCCTGGTTGAGGGACCCATGGCTAGGAAAGGTCATCGAGGTGGCCTCTGCAAGAAGGCAGGTGGGCAGCCAGGTCGGAGCAGCCCCTTGTGAGACCCCCACAAGGCTGACCACCTCCATTTTGCCTCTCTGCTCCAGCCAGTGTGAGCGAAACCCCTGCCCCATGGACAGCAGACCCTGCCGCCATCTGCCCAAGACCATCTCCTTCCATTACCTCTCTCTGCCTTCGAACCTGAAGACGCCTATCACACTTTTCCGCATGGCCACGGCCTCTGCACCCGGCCGAGCTGGGCCCAACAGCCTGCGGTTTGGGATCGTGGGTGGGAACAGCCGCGGCCACTTTGTGATGCAGCGCTCAGACCGGCAGACTGGGGAGCTGATCCTCGTGCAGACCCTGGAGGGGCCTCAGACGCTGGACGTGGACGTCGACATGTCGGAATACCTGGACCGCTCCTTCCAGGCCAACCACGTGTCCAAGGTCACCATCTTTGTATCCCCCTATGACTTCTAAGGGTACACAGGGGCACCGGGGTGAGGAGATTTGAACTCGTTTCTCTTACCTGAAGACTCGACTTTGGGTACTGACTGCGTGGACATCTCCTCCTCCCACCTGTCCTGCCCTTTCACCAGTGCACCCATGCTTCTAGGGTGGCGTTGCACGGTGTCCCATGAATAGCACAGACGGGCAGCCAGAAAATTCAAACTGCTGCCATCACATTTTTTGTTCTGCTTTAAGGCCCTTCCCTTAGATGATGCTCTAACTTCTTCAAAACTTTTTTTATTCAGGGGATGGGCAGCTTTCCGAAATGCTGTGCAAATGGCCTTGTGAGTTTGAACTGGCTGGGGAGAGAAAAGCTTGGCAATGTGTGTCAGATGACTATCAGCCCTTCTGCATTTTTATAGCCAGGCTTGCTATAAATGAAGCGGTTCTAGTCATGCAGGGGGTGAGGTGGGGTCTAGTCATGGCTCTGCACATGCGGCACAGGAAGTGGCGTCTCCTCCCCTGACCCAGCACATTGTTCTTATCTGCCTTTTCCTCTGTGACAGCCTGCCTGCCTTCTCATCAGAGAGCCACAGGAGGGCCTTAAACCCCACACAGATCCTTCTAGACCAGGGACCCATTGTTAAAAGCATGGATTCTGAGTTACTTCCCCTTTGAGAAATCATATCTCAAATACATAACCTGGTAATATAACTGAAGAAATAAAAGCGATTGCTCCTCCCGGACGCCTGACTTCTCCCTGAGCATGAGACAGCCCACTTCCTTCTAGGAGGGGATGGCTGACTCTCTTCCTGCCTGGGTTGGATACACTGGAATAAATGAGTAAGACAGCACAGAGGTGATGTTTGGGACTGTTCCACGATATAAATTTGTTTTGGCCACATGGGAGATTGGTAAGGACAATATCTGGCAGTGGAGAGTTTAGGAAAATGTTTGAATTGTCATGGATTCCGTGGCCTTTTGTTTCTGATGAATTCACCACAGGGTGACACCCTCCAGGTGACCAAAGAGAGAAAACATTGGCCAGAGCTGAGTGGGGTGGCGTAGGGTATGGGGTAGAGTGGGGAAGATCATTCAAGCTAAAACTTAAGAGGTAGCAAAGCTGTAAGAAAGTTTCATTATCTAATTACATGTCAAGCTACTGGTGAGATTTCATCACACATATTTTATTGAAAGCTTTTTTGTATTTGCCCTGGTATGAGATGGAGCCAGAAGTGTGTCACTAGTTCAGTGATCAAGCCCTTATATCAAGATGGTTTCTAGTGAGACACAGTCAAGAGTTGCTTTTGAATTTTTTCTTCTCCCATGGGCTCAGCTGCAATCTCTGTGTAACAACAGAAAAAGGACCAGCAAACTAAAGTTACAAGACTTTATTAAAACATGATCCACGGTATCCACAGCCTTATGTTTCTAATTGTAGCTATGCTGGGCCAGAAGCCTGCATACCACCCAGTCCCATATACACAACACCAGGTGGAAGAGTCCAAGGGCCTGGCCAGGTTCCTGAATGGGAGATGTCACGGCTGTGGGCTGGGGACTGGGGTGGTTTGGGGAACAAGCCTCTCACATCCCAGAAGGTAAGGAGTGTTTGGAGAGTCTTTAGAGAAGGTGCCCCCTAAACTGGTATATGATGATGACTTTGATGCCAAACACCACAGTTTAAAGCAACAATTTCCATCACCAAGATCTGTCGTCATCAAATCTGCTTCCCACTGATGAAATCATGCACTCAGCCCCTGTCCTGACAGCACCAAAGTATGAATGGCTGACTACTTAGGATGTGGATGATGATGGCTGGGCACTTCTTGTGAATGATGTGGATGATGGCTCTTTTCTGGATGGCTGGGCACTTTTTGCCTTGTGGAGTGTCTTGTTCTCTATAGGCTCTCTCCTCACTCTCCTCTATGGAATCAATTTTTTCTTTTGTTTTTTCAGAGCTCTACTCTGTACTAAGTCAGAGTAGCTAGTAGTTAACCAGTATTCATTTGCACCGCATTTCAGGTAATATAGTTTCATAGTACTTGAAGGAGGGGCTTTAAGACTTTTTATTGTGCAAAGTTGCAAACATATGCAAAAGTAGAGAGAATAGTGTAGTGAACCCTGTGTCTGAATCAGTAGCTTCAATAATGAAGACATGGCCAATCTCGTTTCATCTACTGTCACCCCACCTCATAACGATTTTGTAGTAGATCCAATCCCATCATTTCACCTGTAAATATTTTAGGATGTATCTCTAAAAGACAACTTTTAAAAAGGATACCAAAACACCGTTCACATCTAAAACATTAATTCCTTAGTACCTTTAAATATTCAGTCATTGTTGAAATTTCTCTGAGTGGCTTTTTTTTTGTTTACTTATAGTAGGTCTATGCACCATAATTTATTGATATGCCTCTTAAGTCTTTTTAAAATCTGTAGCAGTGGGTCTCACACATCAGCATATATTGGAATAATCTGGAGGTTTGTTGGAAGACAAAATACTGGGTCACTTATACTGTAAAATTTCTCACAGTGTGAGTTTTTCTGAGTGCATCTCTGTCTTCTCTATTTCTTATAATTCTAGAGAGTTAGTCAGATTCAAGTTAGATTTATTTTGGCAAGACTACTTTATTGGTGGTGACAGATCCTTCCAGTAGGAGGAGCATGATATCTGGTTGCCTGTCTTTTCTGATGTTAGCACCCATTGATGGCACAGATCCATTACTTCTGTAGGGGTTGCAATTAATATTCTAGTGCTATTGATTTTTTCTTTATTAGCTGACATACTTTATAAAGAGAAACTTACTCTCATCAGTTATTTGGTTACCCTGAGATTTGGTTGTAACAGAAAGGCGGGATTGATTCTTGGCTTTCTTCCCTTTATTTTTCAGTTTTCAAAATGAGGTAGTTCACAGGCATCTTTCTAATATGTCCCGTGAGAATTGTTTTCTTCTTTGAATACATTATGAACTCATGGTTGAAACATACCTGATGTTATTATGTGTGTTATCATCTGTATTAATAGTAATTATAGTTACTGTCTTTGTTTTTACTCAAATTGTTCTATCTTTGGTCCTTGAGAGCTGCTTCAAGGTGGCTGATTCCATTTGACATTACCCTAGTAGTCTTTGATAGTTTTCTAATTAACTTGTATGACAAGATTTTTATCTTGTATATTTTCTGCCCCAGCCCTGAAATGAGCTGTTTTCCCCCAACAATCCCAGGTTCCTTCTAGTGGGGAATGGTAATTAGACATCAAGGTCTGGGTGCTCAGAGTGCTCATTGGTAGTGGTTACGTCACTGTTTCTTGGCTTTAGTGGCTAGAGCTAGGAAATATGTATTATTAGTATTTTTAAAGATAAAATACTACATGACTTTATACTGATACTTCAAATTTAATTCAGGACTACTGTGAGTTTTTATTGTTTTGAAGGGAGAATTGGCATAAAGGCAGGGTCTTTCTTGTCACTCAGGGTGGAGTGCAGTGGTACAGTCATAGCTCACTGCAACCTCAAATTCCTGGGCTCAAGAGATCCTTCCACCTCAGCCTCTCAAGTAGCTGGAACTACAGGTCCACGCCATTACATCCAGCAAATGTTTATTTTTTGTAGTTTTTTTTTTCTTCTTGTTGTTGTTTTGTTTTTGAGACAGAGTCTAGCTCTGTTGTCCAGGCTGGAGTGCAGTGGTGCAATCTTGGCTCACTGCAACCTCTACCCCCTGGGTTCAAGTGATTCTCATACCTTGGCTTCCTGAGTAGCTGGGATTATAGGCATGCACTACCACATCCAGGTAATGTTTGTACTTTTAGTAGAGACAGGGTTTTGCCATGTTGGCCAGGCTAGTCTCAAACTCCTTAAGTGGTCTGCCCGCCTCAGCCTCCCAAAGTGCTGGGATTACAGGCATGAGCCACCATGCCTGGCCTTGTTTTCATTTTTAATGTAACTTCACTGATCCTCTATCTGCTCTCCTTCTCTCATTCTGAAAACCTCCTTCTAAACATCACCAAAATACCTACACGTTTAAGAAAATTATTATAAGAACAATGCCAACCTTAACACAAAAATATGATAACTAAAAATAGTTAAAATCATTTTTTTCTACAATTCTTCATGTCCTCAATATTTATACTATTAGGGATAGACAGTCAACTTGTTGTAAAGTTACTTCAAATGGTTCCTCTCTCTCTGTAGCATGTTCCAAACTAGAATCAAGATTTACCGATTATACCTCCTGAAATTTTTAAAGATTGCTTTTTAATTTTAACTTTGTTTTTTAATTATGTGAACTATTTACCTGGTTCCAAAGTCAAATCTACAAAACAAAATGTATTCAGTGAAGTTTATCTTCTGATCAGTTCCCTTCACCCCGTTTCCTCCTTCTTCTATAATCAAATTTTCCCCTTTTATCCTTCCATTTAAACAACATAACCAAATGATAAATGATAGCATGCTATTTCTCACTTTCCTGGACCCTTCTATTTTGCTAAAAATATTGGATTTCACTCCATATAGTGATTTCACAACCATATAGTATATTTTCCATTATAAAATGCTCCATTATGACAACATACCATTGTTAATTCAACCAGTCACTCCTGATTAACATTTGGGTTGTTTCTAGCCCTTTGCTATTAAAAATACTGCAGCAATATGCATATGTCTTTTTGTATTTTTGCCTTTCTATCTTTAGGGCCAATTTTTCCTCTGTAAGAATTATGTTACTTTCCGCCCCCAACAGCAATGTATGGCAGTTCTTATTCCTGAATCAAAGAAGGCCCCAGTGACGCCTCCAGTTCTCACATCTGCCCCAACCACCAAACCCTCCTTTGGAAGCACAGAGAGGCCTGAGTGGAGGGCTGTTCTACAGCTAGCCCACCTGCCTGACTGGGGCTTCTGGATGTCAGTCAGCTGCCACCAGGAAGAGACAAAGAGGCAAACCGAGTAGATCACGTGTAGAAATTGAGCAGTAGAAAGCTAGGATTCTCGATGAATTTTAAAAATCACTTTTTAAAAATTATTATACCTCCATCACTAGCAAACAAAAAGGAAAATAAGCCAACAACGAAATACCACTGCAGAGTCACAGTAAACTTGATGGGTTTCTTGGGAGTCTGAACACATGCCCAAGGAGAGACATGAGGAAGTCAGACTCAATGGGCCACTTTCCACCAACCACTGACTTGGGCTTCTGGGTATCAGCCAGTTGCCATCAGCTTTACCAAGCAATGATAAGCCTCAGCTTTACCAAGCGCTTACTGCAGGGATGGAAAGATGAACTTTCATGACTCTTAGCTTGTACATATGAAAATCTCTCAGTGTTTATGAGCTGCATAAATATCCTTGAATGTCTACTGTGTTCCAGGCACTGCTCTACTTGCTGAAGTTACAATGGATAAGATTGCCAAAGACAGTGACTTCATGGAGCTTATGTTTTAGCAACGGACAGACAATAGATGTGTACATGAAAACCTGTGTAGCGTTAAAGAGGGTTGAGAGCTACAAAAACAAAAGCAGTGAAAGGGGTTTGTGAGTATATAGTAAATGTATATGTAATAAATGTAATTGTGGTCATCCCTCGGTGTCTGCAGAGGATGGGCTCTAGGCCCGCCCCCCACCCCCAGATACCAGAATCCATGGATGCTCAAGTCCCTGATAGAAAATGGCATAGGGCCAGGCGCAATGGCTCACACCTGTAATTCCAGCACTGTGGAAGGCTGAGGTGGGTGGATCACCTGAGGTCATGAGTTCAAGACTAGCCTGGCCAACATGGCGAAACTCCATCTCTACTAAAAATACAAAAATTAGCTGGGTGTGGTGGCACACACCTGTAATCCCAGCTACTTGGGAGGCTGAGGCAGGATAATCACTTGAACCCAGGAGGCGGAGGTTGCAGTGAGCCAAGATTGCACCACTGCACTCCAGCCTAGGTGACAAAGTGAGACTCTGTATCAAAAAAAAAAGGAAAGAAAAGAAAACCAGAAAATGGCATAGAGAGCCTATGCATATTCTCTTGTATAATTTAAACGGTATTTAGAATACTTATAATATCTAATACAATGTAAATGCTGTGTAAATAGTTGCCATACTTTTTAAAAAATGTATTATTTTTATTCATTTTTTCTGAATATTTTCGATATGCAGTTGGTTGAACCTGCAGGTGCAGAACCTGCAGGTGTGGGGGGCCGCACGTATATGATCCGCGTCACTTGGGTGTTGCAAACACTGTAATCATGTGCAGTGACAACTGGATCCCATATCCTAGGAGTTTGGGACTCAGAATTTCTCCTGAGTGTTTGAATGAGGCGGTGATGTAAGCCTTGGCTGGCCATATTGGGCTCATGTGCACAAGGGAAAGAAAGACAACTTGTCTACAAACAGAACAATGATGCTGATGTGGGAAGAAGGGAAACAATAGACCATGGGGCTTGGAAGGATAGAAACTAATTTTGTGTTCTGCTTATTACTGCTGCATAAAATATCCCAACACGTAGTGGCTTAAAACAATGATTTTATTACAAATTATCATGGATTAGGTGGGCCAGGAGTTCAGAGAGAGCACAAGGGAATAGTTTCTATTTGCTCCACAATGTCTTTGCTTCCCTCAGCTGGGAAGACTCCATGCTGGGTGCTGGGGTTACCTAAGGGTTGCTCACATGTCTGCCTGGGCTGGGATGACCTAAAGATTAGGACTGGTAACTGGAAAAACTACCCTTGAACTCTCCATGTGGCTTAGCATCTAGAACAGTGCATAGAACACAGTAGACATTCAGGAATATTTATGCAGCTCATAAACACTTAGAGATTTTCATATGTACAAGTTAAGAGTCACAAAAGTTCATCTTCCCATCCCTGCAGTGAGTGCTTGGTAAAGCTGAGGCAGTGGTTGGTACAAAGTGACCCATTTGGGTCTGACTTCCTCATGTCTCTCCTTGGGCACATGTTTAGACTCCCAATAAACCCACCTCTGAGCCAGGTGGCCTCAGAGTAGTTGGACTTCTAACACAGTGGCTCATGTTCCTAGCGTGAGTATTCCAGAGAACAATGTGGAAGCTGCATGACCTTTTAGGACCCAGTCACATAGTGTTACCTCTACCATACTCTGTTGGTCAAAGTAGTCACAAGAAGCCACTGAGTCCTGGAAGGTGGACATAGGCCAATGAGTACTCACTGAATTGAATTAATTGAGAGTTTCAAAGGATTTTAGGGCCATATTTTCAAAATGCCAGGCCTGGTTGCCTGTTTGGATTTTCAGTGCCTCATGCAACCTGGCTTCCATTCCGTGGGTTTTATCAGATAGCCTTGTGTCCTTTCAGTCTTCCTTTGCATGTGTTCCTTTGGGTGTTCTTTTCAAACAAATGATCTCTGCCTAAAATAAAACTTACCCTCTAGTTGAGAAGTAAGATCTCCACATCTGTCACAAGAGGGTACTTTCAACAATGGTAGAAACAGAGTGAAAAATCCAATGTATATGGTGCTGCAGGCTCACCAAGGTCAGAGGTTAGGGGAAAGGGATCACTAGAAGAGTCAAGACCAATTCATGGAGAAGTTGGCACTTGATTCATGGAGAAGTTGGTTTGTATTAGAGGAAGTCTAATGAGAAACTTAGGCCACCCTTTGTCACAAAGAGGGTTTCCAACAAAACACCACATTGACCAGACCACAGAAATATTAACTCACTTGCAAACAAGAGACTATGACGATGAATTAGATTTGGGTTGATGGGATTTTCTGAATCTGGCCACCTTTATGAAAAATTAGATCTTAGCAATCTAGCTCCTTAGCTCAGGGAGCTCTTTAGGTGCATTCTTTAGGGGAAAAGTGTGTTCTGTCATATACTTTGCTTACTTATGCCAGGATTCACCTCAGTCATGGGCTGGCACTTACACAATAGCTTGTCTTCCTATCTTATAGCTGGCTGAGTGGCCAGATGTGTTTCCGCAGATAAAGATCTCTGCCTCTTAGACCCATTTGTCCACCTGACCGAGACCAACCTCCATCATAGGAAGAGTTTGCTCCTCGCCCTTTGCTTGGGAACTGATTGGCAAGTGGAAAGAATGCACCCATTCCTTCATTCCTGCCTTCAGCTCCCAGAGACTGCCAGACCTGGATAGGGGCTGGGCTTGAAAGCTGAGGGAGAGAGACAAGAACATTGCCCTCTAGGGAGTCTTTCTCATGCCAATGCTAGGCTTCCTGTTATGTGAGATAATGTGGTTATGATTTAAGTAGGTTTCAGATGGAGTTCTTGTTTACAGCCAAAAGCATCCCTACAGACCTAACCTGCTGGAATCCCAGCTTCACAACAGCAGGCATCTTGTCTGCATGCTCACTGAGGCAGCTCCAGCGCCAGCCTGCCCTGTGTGGGCAAGGTGATGGACAAGATACCAAACAGTTGGCATTCGTGGTAGACATTAGCAAATTTGGCCTAATACTTCCTCCTCTCCCACCTCTGGACCCATGGTAGGCTGGCACTCTTGCCCTAGTGAGAGGCATGGCACTGGGACCAGTACTGGCTCAGAAATGGTGCCAGTCTCTTCCAGGCCAAGGAACTCACAGATATTGGGACCCTCCAGAGTTCTCTCTCATCTCATATGGCCAATGGCCCCACTCAACATGGAAGTTGCCCTGTCAGCTCAGGTGCCTGCGTGATCACACTGAACAGCTGACCTATGAGGCACAAAAGCATAAACAACAAATGGTTCTTTGTTGTTTTAAGTTATAGCGATTTTAGGGTCGTCTGTTGCTCCAGCATACTATCCTGACTGACTCAGGACAGAAAGGGAAAAAATAAAATGACAAGATCCCTCCATCATTGATGGTGAGATTATGCAGTGGACTTAGGAATAAGAACATATTTGACTCTTTGCACCTGCCTTACCCCTCCCCCAAAATTGATTTCTTTTTTTTTTTTGAGAAAGGTTTCACTCTGTCACCCAGGCTGGAGTGCAGTGGCATGTTCTCAGCTCACTTCAGTCTCCACCTCTCAGGCTTGAGCAACCCTGCCACCTCAGCCTCCCAAAGTGCTGGGATTACAGGTGTGAGCCACAGCACCCAGCCTGATTTCTTAAATTGCAAAACTCAAGCTAGAATGGCCTGTAGCAAAGGTTAGAATAGCCTTCCCAGCATCATGGAAGAGTCTGAGCAGGGACAACCTTAGCTCTGTCCCAGCCTCTTGCCTGAGGAGTATAATGGGCTTTGTGTTGTAGGCTGAACTGTGTCTCCCAAAAAGATATGTTTATGTCTGTATTAGTCTGTTTTCATGCTGCTGATAAAGACATACCAAAGATTGGGTAATTTATAGAGAATAACAGGTCCAGTGGACTCACAGTTCCACATGGCTGAGTAGGCCTCACAATAATGATGGAAGGCAAAGGAGAAGCAAAGGCATGTCTTACATGGCAGCAGACAAGAGGAAACTTGTCCAGGGAACTCCTCTTTATAAAACCATCAGATCGGCCGGGCGTGGTGGCTCACGCCTGTAATCCAAGCACTTTGGAGGCCAAGGCGGGCGGATCACCTGAGGTCGGGAGTTCAAGACCAGCTTGACCAACATGGTGAAACCCTGTCTTTAAAAAAAAAAAAAAAAAAAAAAACCATCAGATCTCATAAGACTTATTCACTGTCATAAGAACAGCACGGGAAAGACTTGCCCCCATGATTCAATTACCTCCCACCAGGTCCTTGCCATGACACATGGGAATTGTGGGAGCTACAATTCAAGATGAGATTTGGGTAGAGACACAGTCAAACCAAGTCAATGTCCTAACACCTGGTACCTACGAATGTGATACTGTTTAGAAATAATGTCTTTGCAAGACTTGGAACCAGCCCAAATGCCCATCAATGATAGACTGGATAAAGAAACTATGAAACATATACACCATGGAATACTATGCAGCCATAAAAAAGGATGAGTTCATGTCCTTTGCAGGGACATGGATGAAGCTGGAAACCATCATTCTCAGCAAACTGACACAAGAACAGAAAACCAAGCACTGCATGTTCTCACTCATAAGTGGGTGCTGAACGATGAGAACATATGGACACAGGAAGGAGAACGTCATACACCAAGGCCTGCTGGGAGGTGGGGGAGCTAGGGGAGGGATAGTAGGGGATAGGGAGGTTGGGGAGGGATAACATTAGGAGAAATACTTAATGTAGATGATGGGGGGATGGATGCAGCAAACCACCATGGCATGTGTATACCTATGTAACAATCCTGCAAGATCTGCACATGTACTCCAGAACTTAAAGTATTAAATAAATAAATAAAAAGAAAAGAAAAGTTGTCAGACTGTTTTGTGAGTCCCTGATCCCATATTCTCTCACTAGGTGGGTCCTCCCAGCCTGGGTCCCCAGCCATCTCCTGCTGGGGTTATTGAGCTAGGAGCAGCTCTGTAATTCCCTGGGATAGAGCTCCCAGTGGGAGGGATGGATTGCCTTCTTTACTGTTTCACAGCCTTCACTTTTACTGTCTCCAGATTCTGGTGAGTCTGTAGGGACCGAAGACTGGTCTGGACCACCAGCACAGAATACCCATCTCATGGAAAAGTGACCAGACTCTTTTCCATGCAGGTCCCAGTCCACACTTCTCACTGGGAAGGGCCAACCAACCTGGGACTCCAACACAACCACTCTGCCCCTGTCTGATCACCACAGAGACAGACCAGCATTTCTCCAAGGAATAAACTTTAGAGTCAACCCGCAATCTCTCTGCTCCTGCACTTGCAATGCTACTGCCCTAACAGCTTGCAGGCTGGGAAAGGATAAAAGGCCTAGTGACTATACAGGCACCTCCAGCACACCATATCCTCCATATGAAGAGGAGTCCAGCTCCTCATCCCTGGGAACCTCCACTACACTCTTCACCAGGCAGAGTCCCTAGTTCATGACCACAGAACAGTCACCCCACCCACAGTGAACATACCCACTGGTAGCAGCCCAGAGTTTCCCTGGGGAGAGGCTCCCAGAGGCATCCGACAGCCCCCCGCCACTGCCACAGTAGCAGTTCTATTCCTGCTGCCTTTGGTCTGACAGCTATGCCCAAGCTTACAGCATGCCACAGTCACCCGAACTTATAGCACACCACAGCACAGAGAGGAGACCAGTTTCTCCTCCTCATGAGCCCTTGACTCCCTGGTGCCCAACAAGTAGAACCCTAAGCTCACACTGGCAATGCAGCTACCCCACCCCACTGGTTGAACACTCCCAGTAACTGAAGCTCTGTGTTTCTCAGAGATGGGGCCCAAGGGGCAACCAAAAGCCCCTCTTTCCCTGCCTTTGTGTTGGTACTATTCCATTACCTTCAGACTAAAAAAGGAACAAGGACCCTAAGTGCCTTATCCACACCTCCAACACCCAGAAGCTGACCCAAGAAGAGGAAACCAGTCTATCTCCCATGGCTCCTGCTCATTATTACCAGGAAGGGAATCCCTGCTCATTATCACCAGGAAGGGAACCCCTGGCTTAGGCCCACATCACATAGCCCCCAACTAGGGCTGACTGCCCTGGGTGATCACTGATCTGAATCTCTCTGGGGTGGAGCCCCCAGGAGACAAGTAAAAACCCTTGGCCGCAACCACTTCTAAGGTCTCTTTCTTTGCAGCTTCCAAGTTGGGGAGGGCACATAAGCCCTGAGATCACTCCAGAGCTGTGGTGAGTAGCCTGGGAGTGCCAAGTTGCAATCTACAGCAGCCAGTACTCAAGTGAGAGAGAAGCCCACACTTTCAGAGCATTCAGAGGGAGCATGATTGCAATTGGTGAGGAAACATAAGGGTATAGGGAGCCACATGACTGAGCAAGAGTCTACCAATCAACCACAATAGCTAAGCATCACCTACCAGATCACACCCTCAAACCAAAAGATTCAACACCAAAATCACCTCACTAACACCCACCCCCTTCCTGCTGTGAAACCAAAGAAAAGGCAGCTACAAACAAAGGCCCTGCACAAAGCCTTGGCCCTGTGAGAAAACATCAAGAAAAGAAGCCTACTGACTATACTTAATCTATACTGCAGTTAAAGGAACACCCACATACGGAGATGAGAAAGAACCAACGCAAGAACTTCAGCGACTCAAATGGTCAGTGTCTGATGTCCTCCAAATAACTGCACAAGTTCTCCAAAAAGTGTTCTTAACCAGGCTGAGTTGGCCGAAATGACAGAAACAGAATTCAGAATATGGATAGGAATGAGATCATCGAGATTCAGAACAACAAAACCCAATCCAAGGAAACTTAGAATCACAATAAAATGATACAGGAGCTGGCAGATGAAATAGACAATATAAAACAGAATCTAACTGATGTGATAGAGATGAAAAACACACTACAAACATTTCACAGTGCAACAGTAAATATTAATAGCAGAATAGACCAAGCTGAGGAAAGAATCTCAGAAATCGAAGACTGGCTCTCTGAAATGACAGACAAAAATTTCAAAAAAGAATAAAAAATATGAACAAAACCTCTGAGAAATATGGGATTATGTAAAGAGGTCAAATCTATGAATCATTGGCATTGCTGAAAGGGATGTTAAGAACGCAAACTACTTGGAAAACATATTTCAGGATACCATTCATGAAAACTTCCCCAACCTCACTGGAGAGGCCAAGAGTCACATTCAGGAAATACAGAGAACCCCTGCAAGATTCTACATAAGATCATTCTCAAGTCATATAATCAGATTTTCCAAGGTCAAAACAAAAGAATATTAAAAGCAGCTAAGAGAAAGGCCAAGTCACCTATAAAGGAAACCCCATCAGGGTACCAGAAGACATCTCAGCAGAAACTCTACATGCCAGAAGAGATTGGGAACCTATATTCAAAATTCTTGAAGGAAAAAAAATCTTTAACTAAGAATTTTAAATCTACTAAACTAAGCTTCTTCAGTGAAGGAGAAATAAGTTCCTTTCAGATGAGCAAATGTTGAGGGAGTTTGTTATCACGAGGATACCTTATAAGAGGTCTTAAAAAGAGCTCTAAATATGGAAAAGAAGGACCATTACCAGCCAATACAAAAATGCATTTAAGTACACTGACCAGTGAGATTATAAAGCAACTACACAATGAAGCCAGCATAGTAACCAGCAAAGACATGGAATCAACCTAAATGACCATCAATGGCAGATTGAATAAAGAAAATATGGTACATACATATCATGGAATGCTATGCAGCCATTAAAAAGAACAAGATCATGTCCATTGCAGGAACATAGATGGAGCTGGAGACCATCATCCTTAGCAAACTAGTGTGAGAACAAAAAACCAATTACTAGCTGTTCTCATAAGTAGGAGCTAAATGATGAGAACACATGGGCACAAAGAGAGAAACAACATACACCAGGGCCTACTTGAGGGTGAACAGTGGAAGGAGGGAGAAGATCAAAAGAAAATAATAATTGGGTATGAGGCTTAGTACCTGGGTGATAAAATAATCTGTACAACAAACCCCATGACATAAGTTTACCTATTTAACAAACCTGCACATATACCCCTGAAACTAAAAGTTTAAAGAAAAACATGTGTTAATTGACCATTTCTATTCTTTTTCTTTCAACATGTTTTTATATACTAGCTTTTACTTTAATATGTAATATGAGCTTGTTCAAACTATGGTTCATAAACTGCTTGAGGTTCAGGATGGCTTTGAATGCAGCTCAAAACAAAGTCATAAACTTTCTTAAAATGTTACGAGATTTATGCATGTATTTTTTTAAAAAAGCTCTTCAGCTATCATTAGTGCATTTTATGTGTGGCTCAAGACAATTCTTATTATTTCAATGTGGCCCAGGGAAGCCAAAAGATGGGACACCTCTGGTATATTTGGTTCATAAAGATTTTAGACAATAGTTTCTCCCTCTTTTGTTTTTCTTATTTTGATTTAAAATATTGACAAAAATTATTTATATTCAAGGTGCACAATGTGATTATTTAATGTATGGATACATGGTGTACTTATAACTAAAATCAAATTAATGAACACATTTATCACCATCCGCAGTTACCATTTGTGTGTGCAGGGCAGGGGGATGAAGACACTAAAAATTTGCTCTCTCATCAAATTTCAAGTAAACAATGCAGTAGTATTAACTATGGTCACTATGCCATACATTAGATCCCCAGAAATTACTCATCTTAAAACTGAAAGTTGCACTCATAGAAGAAGAAAGCAGAACGATGATTGCCAGAGACTGGATGGTAAGAGAAATAAGGTGATATATGGTAAATAATTCCTTTTTTATAGAATGAAATCATGGTCAACATAAATAACTGTCTTAGTTTTGTTAAATGATTTCTAATGTGAATTGTATTTAGATAATATTTTGATTATTACTTCCTTTATATTTTCAGGTTTTTAAGTACATTTTTATCTCCTTTTCTTTTTATCTTTTTTGAGTTACTCGTTTAGGTCTGTCTCTTAAAACAGAATATACATGAGTTTAGGGTTTTGATTCTCATGAAATATTTGTCTTTTATTAGGGAGCATAATACATTCATCAAAAATATTTAAGATATCTTGGGTCATAAACCTCATTTCTCAAAATTTCTATCTCTCCATTATATTGTCACATTTATTATTATAGAGATAACATGATTTTTTATTACTTTGTAGAAAACTATTTTTTTTCTGTTTGGATGCTTATAGAACAGTGGTTCTAAAAGTTTGGTTCCTTGGGGATTGCTAATGGGTATAATAAAGTAGTTAGAAAGAATGAATAAGACCTAGTATTGCTAGCACAACAGGGTGACAACGGTCAGAAATACTTTAATTGTACATTTTTAAATAACTAAAAGAGTGTAACATGATTGTAACACAAAAGATAAATGCTTGAAGTGATGGATACCCCATTGACTCTGAAATGATTATTATTCATTACCTGTTTGTATCTCGTGTAACCCATAAATATATGCACCTAGTATGTACTCACAAAAATGAAAAGAAGTTAAAAATTTCAAAATAAAAAAATAGTGTGGTCCCTGAGAACTTTCAGGGAGTCTATAAGGTCAAAACTATTTTCATAATACTAAGAGGTTATTTTCTTTTAAGGTGTTGATATTTGCACTGATAGTTCAAAGTAATGATGCCTTAACAAGAATCAAGACAGTGGCATTAAATATACTATTTGCCATTATATTTTCTATTTGATGCTCAGGAAATACTCATAAGGCACTTCTGTAGCATACCACACAAGAATGACTATCTTGAGGAAAATTACATGGGCAATCGTTTGAGTTGCAAGCTAAACTAACCACATTTTTCTGGAAAACCTTTTTTACTTGAAAGAACAATCAACAGATAAACTATGCTAAATCAAACAATTATTTGTCAGATATTTTCTTTAAATGAACTAAGTGAGCCTGTCACTATGATAAAAGCAACTGAGAGTATTTGCAGTCAATGATACAATTTAAGTTCCCAAGTGAAAAACAGAATTTTGGAAAACTTTTAACTACCATGGCGAGTTTGTAAGCTTTTCAATACTTAGATTTTTTAATGAAGTTGGAAATGATATTAACAAGATTTTAAAAAATTGTATAACTAAATGTGTCAATGTTTGGAAGATCTTCATTATTCAGGGAAACAATAAATTTCCAAATGATCAATGTATGATGTGAAAATATATAGGTAAAGATCTATTCAAAATGATAAACCAGTGGATTTTACTGCAATTAAGTATGAAAAGTTATTTAATATTTCAGTTTTCATATTACAGTTAAACTTTCAAAACTACCGCTTTTCAAGTTTGGGTGTAGTTGTTTTAAAATATTCATAATTATCTGAAAAAGCTATTAAAATGTTCTCCTTTCCAACTACATATTTGTATGATGATAGATTTTTAATATACTTTAACCAAAAGATATTAAAACAAATTAAATGTAGTAGATACGATCTCCTGTTTTCTAAGCCAGACATTTAAGAGATTTGCAAACTGAAAACAATTCCAGTATTTTTTGTTTTGTTTTGGAATATATAGTTTTTTTTGTTAAGGTATCCTGTTTATTTTAACATGCAATGGGCTTATTCAAATAAACACATATTTTCCTTAAATTCTCAAATTTAATTTCTAATATGGTAAACACTAATAAATATAATCTAGATAAACAAAAGTTATTTGGAGCCTGTGATGGTTAATTTTATTTGTCAATTTGACTGGGCCACAGGGTACCTAGATATTTGGTCAAACATTATTTGGGGTGTTTCTGTAAGCATGTTTTTGGACAAGATTAATATTTAAATAAGTAGACTGAGTAAAGCAGATTGCCTTTTCTATTGTGGATGGGCCTCATCCTATTACCTTTATAGAACTAAATATCTGAACTTTCTCCATGTGAGAGAAAATTCACACTGACTGCTGGGACATTGGCTTTTTTTCTGCTTTCAGACTCAAAATGAAGCGTGGCTCTTCCTGGGTATCCAGCTCACTAACTCACTCTGCAGACCTTAGGACTTGCCCATCTCCACAATCGTGTGAGCCATTTCCTCATTTGTATGTATCTATCTATGGTATCTGTATTAGTCTGTTTTCGTGCTGTGATAAAGACATACCCAAGACTGGGTAATTTGTTAAAAAAAATATTTTTAATGGACTTAAATTCCGTGTGGCTGGGGAGGCCTCACAATCATGGTGGAAGGCAAAAGGCATGTCTTACATGGCAGGAGACAAAAGAGAATTGAGAATCAAGCAAATGGGGAAACCCCTTATAAAATCATCAGATCTTGTGAGACTTATTCATTATCATAAGAACAATATGGGGAAAACAACCTCTGTGATTCAATTATCTCCCACTGTGTCCCTCCCACAACATGTGGAATTATGGGAGTTATAATTCAAGATGATATTTGGGTGGAAACACAGCCAAATTATGTTTCTATTCATCTATCCATCCATCCATCCTACTGATTCTGTTATCCATCCATCTATCTATTCTATTGATTCTTTTCCTCTGGAGAACCCTAAAGCATAATCCTGAGTAATTTTTAAGAGTATAATAGCATTGTGAGACCAAAAAGTTTGTAAACTGTTGTTATAGAGTATGCAACCTTATATCAAAGTATTGCCAGGTATGACCCAAAATGAGTCTCTTTTTATTTACTTTAACTCAATAAGCCACCTTAATCTATAACCCATTCTTTCTCTCAGGAATATCTTCTTATGTGTATCATTGATTATTGATTTCGTCTCCTATAGGGACACCAATTATCCACATGTTGTTGACTCTCCATTCTCTGTTCTCCATGTCAATTATCTTTCCTCTCTTCAGTTTTTCTTACTTTTCTGTGTTTCAATTCTGTTATACTAATCCTTCTTATTTTACATATCTCTCATTGCAATTATTTCTGTTGCCTTTTTATCCTAGTATTTTATATCTGAATATCTTTCTGTTTCATAGAGGCAATGGGTTCTACTTCTCTATTGCTCATTTCAAATAATTTTCTGGTTGTTTCTTCTGGATTTTATAAGAAAACATTATTTTGGAAATATACTTTTCTTCTAAGTCTTTTCTTATATTGCAGTTTTATTTTTTTGGCTTGGGTTGAATTTTATTCTTTTTATAATGTTTCTCTTTGCTAATTCTTTAGTTGAAGAATTCTTTAAAATTTTTTTGTTGTTATTGTTCTGTTGTTTTGTTTTCAGAAAGCACTGTTGTTTGGTGAATGACTAATGATTGGCTCTGTTACTGCCTCTTGTTTGATGACTCCTTTTTTCCCAAATTGACATTTGGAATGTAGAATGACATCCACTGAGTTCTAATCCAATTCCCGGTAACTTTCACCTAGTTCAAACTTAGTAAATAAATAACTTATCTTTGCCCTACAACCTGATTTTCAGCCACTGTAAATCAATATAACACATGATAAATAATTCTTGGCTTACACCTCTAATAAATATCCTCCAGTGTCTACCCTACACCCTATACTTGGGGATTACAGCTTTGCGAATTAGCTCCACCATCCTCATGATTCCCTACCTGCCTCTTGCCCTGTTCATTTTGTTGGCCTCTATCTCCGTAGATGTAACAGGATGATTGGGAGCAAAACTGATGGACAGAGTACTCAGATTGCCCCATAATTCACCATACTTGAGGTTAATTCAGAGTAATTCTTCAATACACTCCAACCTGCTTTATATTATAGTAAGCAAAGATTCACCACCAGATAGTGGCATTGAGTTATCTGACAAAGTTAGTCTTCAGTACTGATATGAGTCTTTCTCTTTCTTCTATATCTTTAAAAATACTATAGTTGGATGTTGAGAGTCAATGTAATGAAAACTAATAGACACATGTCACTTTGAAATCCCTGGTGTTATTAAACCAATCTCTAAATTATTATAACCCTGAAACCTATGACATGAGTTCTACTGAGAATACAAATCAAAATTCTTACAGGATGGACTGGGTATACGATTCTCCCCTTAAGGTCACTAAGATAGTCCCAGTGTGGTTGCTGACCTAGTAGAATAGTGTCAAGATTGGATCTAGGGTTTCAGAATCTTAAAGAATGTGGTACCAGGTATAAAGTATATATAAAATATAAAAGCTGGGGGAAAAGACTCAAGGGTCAAAGTAGAGAGTGTTACTTAGTTATCAGGCTCTAAAAATGATCAAAGGGACAGATAGGACTAATAACACTAAAGGTCATTCATTCAACAACATGTATTCATAAATCTTCATTGATTTCAGACTATGTTACTAGTCCGTAAGTCAACAAAACGTAGATCTCAAACAGGAATCCATAATAAGATGAGTGGGAAGGTCTAGAACTTTTGTTAGAAATAAGGCTATGATGCTCAAATTCTTTTATTTTAAAGACATAGAATCCAGATAGATACTGAGAAATACTTTTACGACATTATATACTCATTATGTTTCCATTTGATCTCCTTTCATTACCCTCTAGGCCCAGAGCAAAAGTGTCATGTTGTCCCTTTGACCAAAGAGGAAACTGGCCTTAGGCTCCAAATATAATAAACTCAGCATTAGGCCTAAGAAATCTAAAGGCCTTTGGTCAGCTTCCTAAAGATACTAACTGGCCACTTCCCCTTTGTCCCTGAAGTGGGAGGAAACATTCAGGCCACAAGCATGCCAGGTTAGAAGCCTGTCTGCAAGTGATTTCTAGAGAATCCATGTTCCACTTGTGACTGTCTCTCTGTAAAACACAGGATGAAGGGAAAGATACAGTTAAATCTAAGTCAAGCTCCCTTAGGGAAAAATCTCTCACGATTTCTTTACTGGTACAATGAGTAACTCTGGTCTGGTATTTTCAGAGGCGCTCCTAGCTTATTCTCTTAGCTCTTCTGCCACTGATTTTACACCCTGCTCTCCTTTCCAAGTATTGATTTAGGATATACACAACTTAATGAAAAGAAAGCCAACAAAGAAATAAAAGCTTTAAAACATATCATTATGCAAATGGTAATGTATTTGCTGCCTCTACTGCCAACAGAACAAAAAGATAAAGGTGTATGTAGCAGCAGACAAATTTAGGTTAGTCACTGGAGGAAACCAGACATTACCCATCAAAGGATGACAATAACACGGCATAGGTTTCCCAAGGGAGACTGTATAGCTTCTTTACTAGGGTTTTGATATAAATGGTTGACAACGATATTTCTTGAAATATGTTAATAGAGTTCCATCCAGAGACAGGAGAAAGTACTTGATCATGTCCCTTGTCCATCCCTTGCCATTTGATTATAAATCATATAACTGTAATAACTCATTCACCTGGAAAAGGGCACTTTATTTCCTTCTCCCTTAAGCAACAAAACCATCACCTTTTCTGAGCTGAAATCTGCTCACAGGTTACTTTTTGGTACTGACTTTTCTGTTTGTTTGCCAGACTGATGAAAGTGTGTATCTCCTATAAGTTCTTATAGTTTTAATGAAATACCCAAGCTGTTCCTTCAAAAAAATTTTTTTAAGAAAAAAATGTAGGTTTCAGGAGGATACAAGGAAGACAAACTGTTGCTTGGTTAAAGGCCAGGCTCCAAACACTTTCCAAAAATCCTTTTCAGGCTCCTTCCAGGGGATGACCAAACATCAGCCCTACACAAAACAATCAGAGATTCAAGCTGTAGCTTTCCTGCCTCCAAAGTCGACTGACAAGGCTTAACTGTAATTTCTAGGTACCTCAATTCTATAATTTGTTCCATTTTATTCTGTAGAAAATAGCTGCAATACATAAGGCCTTGGTAATGGTAGAATGTTAATGAAGATTTTTTTCCACAGCCCCCTTCTACTGAAATATGTCGAAATCCCACCACTCATGGCAATTTCATAATTCTTTAATAACCACTCACCCATGAGCATGTCATAAAGACTTTTTGAGTCATGCTATCATTTGTATTACTGTCTCTGATTATGGGGCTTACATCCTTTTCTTTTCCTATTCTAATTCATCTTTTTTTTTTTTTTTTTAAGACAAGGTCTCATTCTGTCACCCAGGCTAGAGTGCAGTGACCCAATCACAGCTCACTGCAGCCTCGACCTCCTAGGCTCAGGTAATCCTCCCCCCTCAGTCTCCCAGGTAGCTGGGACAGCAGGCACATGACACCTGGCTAACGTTTTGTGTTTTTTGTAGAGACAGGGTTTTGCCATGGTGACCAGGCTAGTCTTGAACTCTGGGCTGAAGCCATCCACCCGCCTCAACCTTCCAGAGTGCTGGCATTACAAGTGTAAGCCCCTATGCCCGGCCTCTCATTCACTTTTTAGTTATCAGATTAAGTATCTCTTTCTCAGGCAAGACTTCCCAGATATTCCACATTAGGTTAGATACACTTACTACACAACGATGTACATCTGTACCCAGGTGCATTTCTCTTGCACATCTCTCATCACAAGTGTAGATATTTGTACAAGGTCTGCTTCTCATTAGACATTAAGTTTGTGAAGATGGAAGGCTTTCATCAAGTTCACTACTCTATTTCCAGCATCTAACACAATGTCTGACAGTGTTCAACAAATGCTTTAAGTTATGTAATTCATTCATTAATAAATTTTGAATATTCTAATGCTACTAATACTTAAGAAAGTTAATATTTCTTTTTACTACCACAGATTCAAGTTTTCACTCTGAATATTTCATTTCACAGTATTTAGTTAAATTCCTTCTACAGTGATCATTTTCTCTTTTTAAGGATAGTTTGTTTTTTGTTTTGTTTTTTTCCATCGTCCTACTACCTGATCCCCTGGTCCTTTAATTTTGGAAAGAAGCAAAATTTCTTACAGACATTTTCTTCCTATAGGTATTGTGGGCCCTAAGAGAGAGACTAGATTTTCTGCTAATCTAGGCAGATAGGATTGCAAATTAATATAAATAAAAATAATTTTAAAAATATATAATCATGTGTCATATGAAAACATTTTAGTCAACAATAGACCACATATACTGACAGTAGTTGTGTAAGATGATAATGCATATTTTTACTATACCTTTTCCATGTTTAGATGTGCTTAGATATACAAATGGTTACCACTGTGTTACAACTGCCTACAGTATTTACTACAGTAACATGCTGTACAGATTTATAGCCCGGGAGCAATAGATTATTCCATGTAGCCTAGGTGCGTAGTAGGCTATACTATCATCTAGGTTTGTGTACGTATATTCTGTGATGTTTGCACAATGACAAAGTTCCACATTTCTCAGAATGTATCTTATTAAGTGACATATGACTGTATATGTAACCTCAAATCTAATGCAGACTAGTGAAGTAGATTATGCACAAAATAATTAACACAGCAGACCTGAGACTGCTACCCTCAGAAAGACCTGCATGTAAGGTAAGCCCGTGGCTGGCATCTAAGGACTTGAATTTCAGGAATATTTCCACAACCCTAACTGACAAGAGTGGTTCATTGTGCCAAAACTGCAAATAGTGTGGGTTATACTGAACACTTGCTTCCCTTCTGTGAGTCTCAAACTTTAGTATATGCTAAGTAGAGAGTGCATAGGTGACCAGCCCCCAATAAAAATCCTGGGTACTGAATTCCTAATGAACATCCCTTGGGAGACAACATTTTACATGTGTCATCACAACTTGTTTGTGGAGGAATTAAGTGTATCCTACATGACTCTATTGGAAGGGAACATTTGGAACCTTGCTCCTGGTTTCCTCTGGACTTTGCTCATACACCCATTCCCTCCCTTGATTTTGCTTTGGATCCCTTCATGGTCGTAAATCATGGTCATGATTTTGACTACATGCCGAGTCCTGAGAGTCCTCCCAGATAGTCACCAAACCCAAGGGTGTGGTCTGGAGAACCCCAACACACAAGGAGGACACACAAGTAATATCAATCAAATTTTTTTCAGTCACATGGGATGCCACTTTTTCAACATGATTCTGGAATTTTAGCTGGATAGTTCCATTAACATTATTTTTTTAAAGATTTCTTCATGTTTATGCAGCTATCATTGTCTTCTTTTTATATAAAGAAAATGTGTTCTTTTTTCTTACATAGATACAGAATTATGCTAATTTTTTATTATGTTAAAACTTTCTATTTCGATGTCAAGCAATCTGAACTGCAAGGGATTTTGGAAGAAATCTAGTCCTACCCACTCATTTCACAAAGAAACTGAGGCCACAGCAGAAGAAATTTAAGGAAGACTTCAACTGGCTTTAGAAATGAGCCCTCAAAATATGTGGGGTTTTGAAAAACCGTTTAAACCCTAAACATAAAGTCACCAGATCATAGTATTTTTAATTGTTACATCAAAGCAAGAAAATAATTGACATGTGGTATTTTTAGTAGCAGGAATATCCTTTGCTCTGAAATTGACCCAATTATGTTAGGAATTCAAGAAAATCTGTTGATATGTGGTATCATCAGTCTAAAAGCTTCTATAAATAATCAAATCAACTCCAAAATAAAATCTCACCCAAAATAGTCCAACTTCTTCCACTAAATGCATTTTTTTTTCACTCTCACACTAACCTAAAGTGATTGTAACAATCAAAGGCCGGCTCTGTGTACTTTCATCATATTACAGCTTTACCAGTCTCCTCTTCCTCTTCTTGTTCTCCAAACTACAGGAAGGCAAGCCTTACATGCCACCCAGAGTCAGTAACAAGTGGGGCTAAAAAGTACCCATTGTTCCTATGTCCTCCCTTTGGTAAATTGTCATGACTCTTACTGATACTGGAATTAAATTTTAAATTATTTTGAGGGAAGGAAAAAGTACTGATCCAATGAAAATTCATTTTGTATCCAATCATTCAAAAAATTATAGAGTTTTATAGTGATTTTTCCTTCCTCTGGGTTTGGACATGATTTATGAAAAATATAATGCTAGATTTCACCAATTCTAAGACTAAAACATGTTTTTATCAAATTGTAACATCTCTCATATGAGGATTCATTTTATAATCAATGGCAGGTCATAGGTTTAATTGGCAGCATTTTTTTCTTAGTAGTATGTTTAAAAAATAGAATCTTATAAATATACTTGATCATAAGATGAAATATGGTGGATATGTTTAAAGCACCTGTGAATTCAAGTAAAATGTGCACTGGATATCTTCCTGTCACCCTTTCAGCTTCACTTTCCCCTTCTCTATCTTGCTAGTAGCCCTGGGAAGCTGACTTGCGGTGATGGCATCAAACTGGTTCCCTTGCCCTACTGCTTTTGGTTGGATTTGGCAAATGAGAGGCACTGGCAGGAGAGTGGGAAGACAGCAAGAGGGTGACAGGGATACATATTCTTATTCCTCACCCATTTTCTTCTGCAAGGTCATAGAGCTTAGCCAGATACTGAATGCCCAGGCTTTGCTGTCAGTCCAGCCATCCCTCTCCAGGTGTTAACTGTTCTCTCTCCTTGCCCTCTCCGGGTGTTATTAGCCTAGAGGTACTGCACCATCTCTTGTTGCTTTTCTAAACAATGTCTGCATATTTATAAATAAGCCCTTTATTAATCTCTTCTCAAATTTCCAGTTTGAATGTGCCATCTGTTTCTACCAGGGCCCTACCTGATACAAAAGTGCTTTAATCCTTGCTTCTCATGGACCAGCAGCATCTACAACAGCTAAGAGCCTGTTGGAAATGTAGATTCTTGGGCCCCTCCTAGACCTACTGAGACAAAATCTGCGTCTTAATAAGTTCCCCAAAGGACTCCGTGTACATTAAAGTTTGAAAAGCACTGGTTTAACATAACAGTAGATATAATCAAATCTAGCATCAGAATGTTAATGGCTTATTAAGAGACTATTATCTGGTCCCCATTGTCCACTGGGGGATGCTTCTCCAGCCGTTCTTTTATTATTTGAGCCAAAAAGATAATGCAAAATCTAAAATCAAATGTTCTTATTTGGCAAACTTAAAGAATCTTGTGTAAAGAGTTGTTGATTCTCATCTTCAAAATAATTTCTTTTTAAAATCAGTAGCACATTTGGAAGCAACAGCAGAGGAAAACCATGCTTCCAGATATAGCTATGAATAATAACTAGGTCCATCTATGCCAAACACCATTAAGAAAATGCAAAAAAGTAGAGCTAACTGGACAAAAATCTTTGCCATATTGCATGTAAGTATTGGTAATTGGAGCCTCATTTGTCAGCACTAAGCTATTCATATTGATTTTTCTTTCTCTGCAAACTGGAAGTTTGAGACACAGAATGAAGAAATGATTGTAAACAAGATCTCTCTGGATGAAGAAAAAAAAGAACATTTCATTAAATTAAGAACATAATCCTCAATAATTTTCGACACTTGTCTGGCTGCAAGGCCGAATCTGCAGGAAGCTTTAAAACCCTGTGAATTTGCTGGTCTGTTTAAAACACTTCACACATTATTCAAAGGAAAAGTCAGACGTGCTATGTATGCAGATAGCTTTAAAGCCTTCCTTCCAGGTTAAAGAAATTTATGGGAATGCAGTTTAAATTATTCATCCTCTTTACCACGAAAGATTACCTCACTTTGCACCAGGTGTTCTTGAAAATAATCTGAAACTTCCCCATATTAAAGGAAAAATATTTGATTTATAGCTTGGGTTTAAACCTATAATGAGGCATTCCATTCTGAGTGATCTCACATACTCAAAGCAATAATAACCCCAGGGTGTCAGTGTACGGGAAGCCCTGCCTAGATGGACATTCTGCAGGGTCTGTGTCAGCCCTTTTTCTCTCTGCTCAGATTTGCTGGGGAGTGTGGTCCCTGGGGCCCCAAGAAGGGTCTTGGTTGAAGGTAAATCACTTCATTTTTAGTGTGTCAATCTTGAACAGCCCCCCGGACTTCTATCCTCACCAGCCACCCGCCCCTCCCCCATCACCCCACCACCATATTTGTTCTATCTAGTTGGTAAAGTGCAAGAAAACAAAGTTAGGTCTCCTATCTCTGAATGTCAGACTGACAATCATGTGGTGAGGGGCACATGGTTAGGGCTGGAAAAACACAAGACACAAGTGAAGCAGCTAATTCTGGGTTCAACTTGTGGCTCTAGTACATTAGCTGTTTGGCTAATGTGATGTGCCTGGCAGCCATTCTGCCATGACCTCCATCCTCAGAGTTTTGGGACAGAGACCCCTCTTTTGCAATGGAGCATCTCCATGTCTTTTTGCTGATCTCTGGTCAAATCATCTGGGGCTCTCCCCCAGGATTGGTCAATAAATCAGTTCAGCCCTTTCAAACCCCATGGTCCTAGGGAGCAAGGCATGGTGATGAAGAACAGATTCTGCACCCACACTGCCTGGAGCCAAATCCTGGTCACACCATTTACAGCTGTGAAAAGTGACTTCAATTCTCTGTGTCTCCATTTCCTCAATGGAAACTGAATTATTACTATTTACAGGACTGAGGATTAAATGATTAATATGTAAGAAGCACACAAAACAGTGCTTGGCAAATAAAAGAGAACTATTTGTATTTTTTATAATTATTATTATGTTCATTAAAAGTAGATTGCCAGATCAATATCTTGACATGGTAAAGCTTAGCTTTGCTAGTTTTTAACTGAAATGTCCACTGTTTAAAAGTTTCGTTAATATTTCCATAATTTTTATATATTGGTTATAAAAAATTTGTAAAATAGGGCATTATTAACATTTTAGTGTATTTGCTTTCAAATCATTTTTTTCTCTGAACATGTTTGTAAAATGCATATATATGTATATCCATTATACTACATAGCATGTATATATGCTTGTCTTTTGCCTATTTTCAATTATTTTTCATAAACATCATGCTTTGATGAATGGTCTTCTACATAAATTTTTATGTGCTGACTTCCTCTTTCAATCAAGATGGAATAACTGCATTCAGATTTACATTTCCACATAAAACAACTAAAGCAATCAGAAAAAAATATATGAAACAATAGTTTCAGCTGTTGAACAACAGGCAGCTTGGGACAGTGATCCCTGAGAGAGGTGAAACAAATGAGGTGAGCCCTATGATTGCCCCCACTTTTTGCCTGGAAAGCAATTCTAGACCATATTCTAGGAAGAGAGAACCCAGATGGCAGTCAGTGGTTTTCCCGATTTGAAGAGACAGGCTTGGGAGTTCTGAGAGGCTGAGGTTGATTGAGTCTGCATGGCAGTGTTGGAGAAAAGCGAGCTGAACAGAGAGAGTGGTCCAAAGATCTGCACAGGAACACTCATTCCCACCCCCAAATAGCACCAATGTGTGAGGAAACTATCTGAGGTCAAGGAAAGAACCGCCACAAAGGGGCAGATGAAATAATTCATGCAGCTCACACAGGGCCAGAGAGTGTCTATGTTCCCTCTACCATGTGGGAAAACCTTATAATATCTAGGATATCAACATAGTGCTCATAAGGCAATCACTTCAGTTGTGGAGCTAAACTAGTCCTATGCTAAAGGCTTCTGTGGTCCCAGCTAATAAAGCCTAAAGCAAGACGTGAAAGGACAGATGGGTTCTACGGAACTTCGTGACATTTCTGCTAATATTTTCTTAAAAATGAATACCCAAGAAGAAGGCAGTACTCCATCCCAAAAGTTCCACACTGAACTCAAAGAGAAATATTTGGAAGAAGAGAAGCCCATCTTGTCATGAGTAGGGGATATTCTGACCCAGTAATGTTCATTCATTCATAAATCTAATGAGTAACTACCATGTGCCATGAACCTCCATTCATTTAGCACCAACCAGTGGAGTCACACCCTTCTCCACATTCCATTCAGAGAGCTAGTTCTCAGTCACTGTTTGAGGAGCTAGGATATGGCCCAGTTCCATAACATGCTCTGGCTAGCCCTTCTATAAGATGCTCTAAGGACAAAAGAAACTTTCCTTCTACCCCTGAAAGTTTGAGAATTTATGTCTATAAAACAAACTGACAAAAGACAGATTGACAGGGGAAAAGACATACAAAGTTATTAAAGTACAGGAGTCACCCAAAGTATGAAACTCAAAGGAAGGCCAGAAGGTTGAAGCTTAAATACCCTTTTCATAGAGGAGAGGAAAATTGGGGTTGTGGGAAATTTTAGAGGAAGAATAAATGAATTTTAGGGGAAATTAATCAGCTCAAAGAACATACAATAGCCTGAGACAAAGTATCTCTGGGCTCTGGGGGAAGTGGCAGCAAGTTATGGGAAGGGGAGGGGCAGAATTGCACTGCAAACAAAGGTTATCTTCTTACACAGATACTTCTCAGGTAATATCCCTCAGGAGAATAGATGAAATTCTGCCCAGATGGGTAAAGGGCCAACTTTAGTTTCTTCTTTGGTAATTAATCTTTCCTGCTTAATGAGATTTCAGGCAGGAGATTGAAGGCAATTGTGTTTCTTTTGGAAGAACTATCCTCAGTCAGATATGGAAATGTCAAAAAGAATTCTTCCCTGTGCTTGGGGGAAGAAGGAAGGGAAAGTTAGAAAGACCTTGATTCTGAGGCAGTTTCCAATGCGCCTCCAATTTCCTTTAATTCAAAGTACCCAGCAAGCCAAAGCATCACACGTCGGGGTATTGTTTTCTGAGCCCCAACGATGTCTGTACAATGAACAGAAAGAAGAATATCCAATGAACATTCAAACTTGGTTTCTTAAGATATGATCACATTGTGCTGCCTCTGAAGGCTTGATTTGTGCTAAGCCAACAAAAGGATCTGCTGGTGAAGAACACCCTGTCATGAAACTCACTGACACTCTTGTGTCCAAGGCAGAACACACTGAGAGTTCTGCTATTCTCCTGTTCTTGGATCACACACTCAATAAATGGACTATCTATAGTGTGTTAAATGCTTCCCATCTTCTTCTTTCCAAAATTGGCTGTTAGATGGTTTCAATTTGCGACAATTTTAAGCAATGATTACATCAAACTAGAATCTAATTGGGGGAAAGTAATTTTTGGCAAAATCCCAAGCCAAAAGATTTTTTTATCTGAGAAAATTATATACTGAAGCTGCCAACTCAGAATGGAAATCTTAGCAGCATTAAACACAATTCTGCCATTGTCCATTTCTGTCAACTGTATTTAGTGAGAAGCCACACAGGACAGGGCAGAAGTTACTGGGAATTATTCTAAAGTCGTCTCAAGACCAAAAAATAAGATATGTGCCATTTGAAGGAAACTCAATTAATAGACTCTAGTCCATTTTCCTGATTCAGGAGCCCAGCATGCACCATGACTTTGTTCCAACAGCTCTCACACCAGAATGCCATTCTCATAGTTTTAAATGTATCCAGACCTTTGACACTTCACTTATTCAAAAGCGTTTGCTGTCTGCTTCAGTCTTTATGGATCTGTCTCTTCTCTGAGTGCCTGCAGATCTTAGAACCCTTAAGCACTTGATGAGGTGTGGTTTCAAAGAGACCGTTCATTCTCTGAGCGTTCTGATAGAGAGTGCCCAGAAAACAAGACCAGGTCCTATGTTTCTCTTGAATTCATCACATTCATCCATCAGAACAATGGATTCAGTTCAGAGGCTAGCTTTCCTCTTTGTAGTTCTCCAATGGGCTTTTATAACACCCTGTGCTTAATTCTTTCTCAGCACCTACCACACTGTGTTGTGATCTTTTCAATGCTTCTCTCTTTCAATTACTAAATGAGAGTTCCCTGAGGCCTGAGATCATGTCTAGAATGCATTAATATTCCAAGAATATACTTCAAAGTAAAAATCCAATGCATACTTATGGAATGTATATAAATGAGAGAATGGATGCATAAAGAAATGAATTCTAAAAGCTCAGTAACTACTTATTGATCAATTCATTGACTCTGAGGCAAGGAGCAGAAAAAGAGTTGTTTCTGTGCTTAATGAAAGTTGAAGATAATAGGTAACTTAGATCATCCAATTGTAATAAAGGAGAGAAATGAGAAACAAAAGCAGCCACAGTCAGGTTAAGCCCTGTTAATGACCAAACGTAGGATCAGTCTTGCAAGTATACCAGTTTTCATCTTTTGAACAATTGTATGGTCTTTCTACTCATCGCCTAGGAAATGCACCTCTACCACTTTGGAAGGAAATCCAATCTCTTGCCTTCATTTCATCTGGTAGGATTAGGCTAGAAATGTATTTTGGCAGTGACTAAGAGTCCCACCTACCACCCCATCATCATCCCGAGCCAAAGGTAACACCTCCTTCGCTTGAAAGCAGCTGTGGTCAGACAACTAGGTTCTGGCCAGTAGAGTATTAGCAGAAGGAAAGTATATGACTTCTGGAAAAATTCCTCAAAATAAAGAAGTATGATCTTTTCTTCCTTTCCTTCCCTCCCATATTACAACAGAAGTTGTAACGCGGAGGAGGACAGAGCAACAGCATGGAAGGAGACTACATCTCTGATATCAGGCTACATACTAGCCTCTTACATGGAAGAGATAATTCTGTCATTTTTTCCTTTCATGGTCTTTTGTAACAGCAGACTAGCTATGTCTTTACTAAGTCAACAAGAAACCAGCTGCCACCGTTGTATGTAATAAAACTGCTAAGAGAGTACTGGAGAAAATATGAGGAAGAAAATTCACCTTTTTAAATACCTAATGTAAAAGCTTTTAAAAGTACCTTACGGACAAAAGGCAGTATGCTAAATGACAATCCTAAAAAGTACTTATTCTGTTTGTCATTTTAGAAATGAAGAAACTGAAGCTCAGATAAGTCAACTAGCTTGCACAAGGTCACATACCTAGTAAATGGTGCCAGGTCTGTTTGATTCCAAGGTCCACACTATTTCCCCTTTACAAGAGCAGTAATAGTAATTGCTAACATTTACTAAGGTTTATTATGTGTCAAAACCTATGCTGAGCATTATGCAGGAATTATCTCATTTAATTCTCCCAAAAGTCTTTGAAATCAATATACTATTGTCCTAATTTTACAGATGAAGAAAGAGGGCATTAGAGTTGTTATTAATATTATAAATAACTCCCAAAGTTATTAAACTAGTAAAAGGCAGTGTCTTAGTTTAAGCAGAGTCTGATTGACTCTAGGGCTCAACTCTTACCACCTTCAGCTTAACTATGAGCACACCTTTATATTAAACAATTACTGCATTGTAGAAGGAATGTCCAGTGTCCAATCTTTGACTTAGGGTAAAGATATACCAACCTTCTGAACCCAAGAGTTTAATATGCATATGGTGGCTTATATGTGATTTATCTACTCCTGTGTAGAGCTGGTGAGAATCAAAAGAAAAAAAAAACTTTCTCTTAAATTATTTCATGTACAAGAACTACACAATAAGACCCAACTGCCACTACCAGTATGTACCTTACTGCATCAGCTGTTAATTTACTAACCTAGATCAATCAATCATTGTTTGGAAGTTGAAAGAAATTCATTATACATTTTTTGAACAATTTAATTCTGCTGAAATTCTACCAAGAAACTAGGAACATTACAAAGGATGAATGAAAAAAAGACACAAATGAATAAATCTTCCACGTGACCTGTATAACTCTAATAACAAAAGTGACCTATATAACTCTAACAACACAACCTGATAAAGACATTAGAAGACCAAAAATGATAGGCTAATATCTCTCATGAGCACACAGGCCGTGACAAACAAGTCTAGGGTAGTCTTGCCTCCTGGTGTTCATGCCCTGATATCATCTTCTCCCCTCCCTGGAGTGCAGGTGGGAACTGTGACTTGCTTCTAATCGATAAAATATGCCAAAGGTGGTGGGATGTCACTCTTACTACTTCATCACATTATTTAAGACTATGTCTTCCTAGGAGACTCACTCCAGAGATATTTCTAAGCTGGCTTTGAAGAAGTAGCCATGTTGGGAGGTCCATGTGGCAAAGAAGTGAGAGTGGTCGTAAAGAGCTGAACACAGCCTTCAGACAACAGCCAGCAAGTAGAGACCCTCAGCTGAACAACTGTAAGAGAATAAATTATCCTAATAACCTAACCAGGCTTGGAAGCAGATCCTTGCCTAGTTTAGCCTTCCAATGAGAATATAGCATGGTCAATACCTTGTGAGACTCTAAGCCTAGGATCCAATTAGACTATGACCAGCTCTTGACTCACAGAAAATGTGAGGTAATAGGTTACTTTAAATTACTACATTTTTTGTAATTTGTTATGCAGATTACAAAACTTGAGTAAAAATATTCTCAACAAAATTTAGCAATTCAAATCCGCCAATATATAAAATAGGAATTAATTTCAAAACTGCAAAGTTGGCTCAACATTCAAAAATTCATGAGTTATTTTCCACATTGGCAGAAAAAAAAAGGAGGTAAAGTCATAATCATCTCAATACCTGCAGGAAAAACACTTGACAAAATTTAACACCTCCATGGTAAACCACTCTTAGCAAACCAGGAAAAGAGGAAAATTTTCTCGATCGGATAAAGAGCAACCACAAAAAGCCTACAGCTAATATCCTAATGAATAGTGTAAGGCTGCATGCTTTCCCCAAAGATAAGAAACAGACAAGAATGTCTGAGCTCACCTTTTCTGTTCAGCATTGTACTGAAGTTCCCATACAGTGTAATAAGGAAATCCAAGAATAGTCATAAAGATTACAAAGGAAGAAGTAAAACTGTGTTTATGCAAAGACAACACAATTGTTTACAAATAAAATCCTAAAGAATTGTATTAGCTTTATACTGCTGCCATGACAATTATGACAAACTTAGAGGCTCAGAACAACACATATGTACTACCTTGTAGTCTTGTAGGTTATAAGTGTGACACAAGTCTCACTGGGCTGACATCAAGACTGTGGGCAGGGCTGTGTTTCAGTCTGTTCCCTTGACTATTCCAGCTTCTAGAAACCACTCACGTTCCTTCATTTGTTATCCTCTTTCTTGATTTTTAACACCAGCAGCATTGTATCTGTCTAATCATTCTTCACACACAAATATTTTTTCCCAATCTGTGGCTTGGCTTTTAGTTTTCTGCTATTTTGAAAAATACATCTAAATTTTGATTGGGTAAATGTATCATATTTTTATTTTATGGTTAGCAATGTCTTATGCCCTAGTAAGAAGCTTTGTCTCTATTGACAATAGCAAAGACATGGAATGAACCAAGATGCCCATCAGTGGTGGACTGGATAAAGAAAATGTGGTACATTTCATGGTATACCACACAGCCATAAAAAGAATAAGTTAATGTCACTTGCTGCGACGTGGATGGACCTGGAGGCCATTATCTGAAGTGAATTAATACAGAAACAGAAAACCACATACCACTTGTTCTCATAAGTGAGAGCTAAACTGAGTACACATGGACACAAAGAAGGGAACAACAGACATCAGGGCCTACTTGAAGGTGGAGGTTGGGAGAAGGGTGAGGACCGAAAAACTATCTATTGAGTACCACGCTGATTATCTGGGTGATAGAATTATCTGTATACCAAATCCGCAGGTAACATTTACCCCTGTAACAAATGTGCATATGTACCCTCTGAATCTAAAATAAAAGTTGGGGGAAAAAAAAAAAAGAAAAGAAAAAGCAGCAGCTTTGCCCAACCCAAGGTTGCATAGCTTCTAGAGATTTTATAGTTTTTGTTTTATGCAGAGGCCTATGATCATTTTCAGATTTATTTCAAATTAATGTTTTGTATGGTGACAGGGATCAAGGGTGGCTATCCAGTTGACCTAGATCCATTTATGAAAAATAGTATTCTTTTTTCATTGAATTTCCTTGGCATCTTTATTGAAAATCAATTGATTTTATATATATGCCTATTTGCAAACTCTACTCTATTTCCTTTATTTATTTACCTATTCTTTAACCAATATACATTGCCTTAATTACTGAAGTTTTGTAAGTCTCAAAATTAGGTAGTATGGCTCCTCCCCAAATTTGTTATTCTTTCTCAGTCTTTTTTCAAAATTGTTTTGGGCATGTTAGATTCTTCGCACTTAGAATCACCTTAATAATTTCTATAGAAAAGCCTATTGGGATTTCCACTGAAATTGCATTGCATTTATAGACCAATTTGGGAATAAATGGCATGTTAGCAATATAAAGTCTTCCAATCCATGAACGTTGTATAGCTGTCATTTACCTAGGCCTTCTTTATTTTCCCCCAGGAATATGATGTAGTTTTCAGTATAACAATCCTAAAACTTCTTTGTTAGACTTATTTGATGCTATTATAAATGAAAATTTTAAAAGTATCACCTTGCAAATATTTGTCCAGGGGTTGAAAAACTATTTTTAAGGCCAAAAAACTTAGGTGCGGATCATGTGCATGTTTCTTAACAAAGAAATTAAAGTTATATTTGATTTCCCATCTGTCAATAAAATTTGGCTAAGCACCTACTGTATGCAAAGCTGTAGTTACCCAGGAATACTTGATTACACACAAATGCTCTAGAGGATTTCTGAAGAAATGTGCTATAAGTGCTCACCAGGAACATCCACTTTTTCCAGAAAATTTATAACTCAGTGGTTCTCAATCCTGATCACACTTTAGAAAGAACGGCAGTATTTTAAGAAAACACTGATATCCAGACCCTACTCAAAGCTACTCCTAAGCAGAAATTTAAAACTTCTCTCTAAAAAGTTATTTCAAAATATTATTTTCCTTACCACATACATTTTGGACATGGTGCTGTTATTTTTCCTTCTTAAAAAAATATCCAGGCCCCTTTTAACTATATTACTTTCATCCTTACACACCTAGAGCTGTATATACAGCATGCATTATACATAACTTCAAAAAATGAATGGACGATTGCTTGCTAACAAAAACAAAAGGAAAAGAGAAATCTGCTAATGTAGCATTCCAAGGCATCTCCTGGGAATGTGTTCACTGGACTGAGGGCATTTCAGTGAGTTGAGCTGGGAGCACCAAAGGTTCCATCGAGACTGGATACATAATTTGTTGGGTTAAGTACAAAATGAAAATAAGGGTCTCTTGCTCACAAAGTAGAAGAATTTCAAGACAATAATAGTAGAGCATTTAACCAAGCATGGAACTGTTCTAGGCATAAGGCCCTGTGCAAATGCACTGTTTACTTGTCTATGAAGCCCATCCTGGTTCGGAAGACCACAGTATTCCCTGTACGTCCAATAGAGCTGCACACTTGTCGGCAATCAGGCATACAAGGAAAAGCAGTTGGTTGCATTTCTATCCCAATGACTATAAATTTATGTTGTTTGTTCATTTAAAACTCTACTTCTTAGGCCGGGTACAATGGCTCACGCCTGTAATCCCAGCACTTTGGGAGGCTGAGACGGGCAGAACACTTGAGGTGAGGAGTTTGAGATCAGCCTGGCCAACATGTTGAAATCCTGTCTCTACTAAAAATACAAAAAATTAGCTAGGCATGGTGGTGGCCACCTGTAATCCCAGCTACTTGGGAAGCTGAAGTAGGAGAATCACTTGAACCTGGGAAGCAGAGGTTGCAGTGAGTCAAGATTGCACCACTGCATTCCAGCCTGGGCAACAGAGCAAAACTCTGTCTTGAAGAAACAAACAAACAAAAACTCTACTTCTTAATTTTTGACTTATCCCCTCTTTTGACTCCTAGAGAAATCATTTTAAATTAAATCATCCTATCTTCTTGCCCTTGTTTTGGAAAAGGATACATATTTTTAGTGTTGCAAGTTTTCTTTTTTGACCAATTTCCATAAAACTTGAAAATCTGAAATAAGGACTTAAATCTCAGCTCTATTTTTATTGAGAGCCAGTCAATAAACGTCATTCCTGGAGATTTCAGTTCTTGTCTTAAAGACAAGGAACATCGACCGATCACCCACTAGATGCTTTGTATTTGACTCATTCTATTCAGGCTACTGTAACTAGACTAGGTGGCTTACAATAGACTAGATGGCTTATAAATAACAGGAATTTATTTTTCACAGTTCTAGAGTCTAGGAAGGTCAAGATCAAGGCAGATTCAGTATCTAGTGACGACCTCCTATCTGGTCATACATGGTACCTTCTACCTGTGTCCTCACATAATGGAAACTACAAGCTAGCTCTGTCGGGTCTTTTTTATAAAGGCACAAGTCCTGATTATGAATGCTCTTATCTTTATGACATAATTACCTCCCAAAGGCCTCACTGTCTAATACTACCACCTTGAAGGTTAGGATTTCAACATAATTTTTGGAGGGCATCTACATTCAGAACATATCTTATTAATTTTTCTCCTCATGACAAAATTATAAAGGAAGAAATACTTTCTCTACTTTTCAAAAGACAAAGCTAAGATTCAGAAAGTTTAAGTACTTGTCCAAATAGGAGGTACAGAGCAGCAACCAAGATTATAAACTCAAAATCAGGCAGATCTAGCTTCAAATCTTATGTTTGTACTTATATGCATGAGACTGAAAGAAATACTATCTCTTCTGAATTACATTTTCTATAACTGTACAATAGAAAAAATAATGTCTTCCTCATAGATTTGTCATGTGGACTCAGCTAATACAATCAAAGTGCCTAGATAAATAAGATAAAAAATGAACAGTGGTAATTATTAAAGTCATATATCTAGTAAATAACAATGCTTAAATTATTTCTCCTTCTCTAAAAACGGCATCAGTAAATTTTCCACTCTGTTTTAGATTATTCCTGGATTAAATAAAAATAGTGAGCATCAACTATCTCCCAGTTAGCTTGAGGCTAGTACAAAAAACTATTAGTCCAAATATTGAAGACAATGCAAAGTATAGTGCTCACTAGCATTCTGAAAATACTGTACCTAACTCTTCAAAACCTTGGCTTTCTTCCCTATTTCTGATTATTAGGCTTAAATACCAAGAACATCTTTATTTCATAGAAGAGCATGAAAAGTTGTTTTGTGAATGCACTTCAATGAGTTAACAGTCTTTCCAATATTTTCTGTTCATCCTTGACACAATGGTGGACACCTGGCATATGTAACTCCTTTTATAATGTCCTTCCCAATACATCTCCTGAGCCTAACTATATGATCTGATATATTCTGTCTTGGCCAAGTGCCATGTATTTAATAGGCAGGAGGATGTAGGGCTTGATTATAATAGGCAAGAGAGAAGAGCTTCACATTAGAATATTTTCAAGGTTTCAAAAAGCTAAAAAAAAAAAAATCTATGATTCTGTACCACAAACCTGTAAAGAAAATAGGCAAACATGTTATTTAAAAAGAAAAAAAAAAGCTTTGGTATCTTTTTTATCACAAAAACTTGCACATTACAAAAATTTTGAATACAGGGAAATTTAAAGAAAAAATATTCAAGTTTCCAACCTCAAAACCAACTGCATTTTGATGACTTTTCTTCAGATGCCATGTTGCCGCTCAGTTTCTGCCTGTATCCGTCTGTCCCATTTCTTCTTTCCTTTGTCATATACCTAGTGCCTTCATGCCAACTTTCATGCATTCCCTCACTTACCGCTTCTTATATGTTATGGACCAGTGGACCAGTGTGGAAACATGGTGCCCTGTGCACTAGACTTTTCATAATCTTCTCACTCCAGAGAAGTTTAATGTTGCCCTGCGTTCCCTCTCTTACGTCTGTGGCCCTCTGCCTAAACTAATCTGGCAACACAATTGCTTCTATTCAGTAACTATACATACTCAACAGAGGCCTTATTACTTTCAGAAGAGAAAACAGAGGGTAAGAATATTGGGTAGCCCAAGGAAAGATTCACTTATTGAAGATAGGGCCATAAAAGGCATAAAACAAACATATGCTGAACACAGCTGGAGGTAGCACCTTGGTATGGTGGAAAAAGCATGGACAAACAACAGATCTAAATTCAAATCCAGATGCTCACTAACAGGCAACTACCTTAACTTCCCTGAGCCTCAGTGAGGTGGTAAAGCCAGCTACATAAGCTTGCCATGAGGCATTAATGAATAACAAGTATAAAATGCCCAGTTCATAAGAGTTCCTTTAAAAAGATTAGTGCAAGGTGCTACGAGATTTTTTAAAAAATGAATCAGATATGATTGTGTCCTCATGGAACTTGCTATCTAGGAGAATAAATAATGCATGCACAAAAGTAATCATAATACTCATTTTTCAGAACTCTTATTATGACCTGGATATATGTATTCATTTTACAGATGAGAAAACTAAGGCTCAGAGAAGGAAAGTGACTCGACTAAGGTCACAAAAATAGGAAATTGCAAAATTAGAAATTGAACCTTTATCTGCTCAACTGTATATTACATTAATATAACATAGGTACTTTTTATTTTTAAACCTTTATAAGTCTTATAGCCAGTAAATATACTCAACACAGGTGTAGATTTTAAACTTCCTATACATATAAGACTATAAGACACCTATACAAATTTTATAGTACAGGGTCAGGGAGGGTGATACCAGTACTTCCTTAGCTGCCCCAACTGGTGTCTCAGTAGGTCATGTGTTCCCTCAGTCCACTGTCTCTGGATCCAGTTCAGCACATGGGACTTACTTATGAGGTGCAGTCCTTGTGGCCTAGACTGTCTTTCAAGTTTATTTGTGGCTCCAAAGCACTCTAGCCCATGGTGGTGAGGCTTGTGGAAACTCAATTTCTGACTGTGGGGATTGGCAATTCCCCTCTGTCTAGGGCTGGTTTAAAAGCTCCCTCCATGGGTGGGTATAAGCTGAGTTTGGTCTAGTTTTTCTTTCTGCTCTAACAGGCCAGTACTGAGTTCAATGACTCACAATTGCTGTGCTCTCCCTCCCCCCAACACACAGAATTGCTCTCCACACCAATCTGCAGCTGGCAGAAGATGGGGCAGGGGAAGGATGGTGCTGGCTAGTCAAGACTGTTTTTCCTACCACTTCAGTGCATTGTTCAGTGATGTGAAGTTAAAACCAGGTACTGTGAGTGCTCATCTGATTTTTGGTTCTTATAAAGGTGTGTGTGTCTGTGTGTGTGTGTGTGTGTGTGTGTGTGTGTGTGTGTGTGTATGTGTAGATATCTGTCAAATTGGTATCCTTGCAGGAGGGATGATCAGTGGAGTTTTCTATTCTGCCATCTTGCTCTGCCCCAAATCCTCTGCCTGCATTTTTAATTTTTGGCAAGTTAGTATGTGTAAAAACATATCTTTCTTCGGTTTCAATGTGAAATATCATGAGTAGTTTGAGCATTTCTTTATATGTTTATGAAAATGTTTATAGTTCTTCTTCTGTGAAAACCCGATCAAGCCTTTTACTCATTTTTCTACTAGGTGGTTCACTATCTTATTGACTTGTAGACATTATCTTCTAAATATTAAACTTCTGTCAGTTAATTGCCCTTAAGCTTCCTACTTCCACTAGTTTATCCATAGCAATCAATCAGTAAGGTTAATGTTCTGTAGAAACATCACCATACATGCCTACATAATCATCCTTAAATTCTTTTTCGAATTCAGCACATTAAATTTTAAAAATACATTTGAATACAACACAAATGAACATACCTTTTCTTTCATCCTTACACCAAAGTTAGGGAAAGTGCCGGAAATGAGTGAGTCTTTAAGGATCAAAAGTTTTCAACAAAATCTTAGAAGAGGAATTTTACCCATCCACCACTCATCTTTGTTTTTAGTTTGAGAGCACATTAAACACACGTATATTTTATGTTCATGCATATCCTTAATTCCCTTAATTATACCAGTCCTGAATTATAGGCAGGAACAGAATGTGTTGAGGAGAGGGGAAGAATGTAGCACCAGAGGCAGGGAATGTTATTGGTGTTGCCTCTGTCTACAGGGTATATCATATTTTTAAGAAGAGGAGAAAAAAAATACATTCAGAACTGGTTTCAGTTACTTACATTACAGAGGGAATATCCATGCCTAGAACAGCTTTCATGGATTTGTCAATTGACATAAATTAAAACCAGACCAAACTTCATTTCATCTTGTTTTCTATATATTTTTCTTGCCTTCTCCCCCTTTTCTTTACCCCACCCTAACCCCTCTCTTCTTCATGTCTTTAACAATATTTTTGCTTTGTCCACATTTTCTGCTGTATCCAGACACATTTTCCCAATGCTCTGGTTCCCTTTCTGCCTGAGGGAATGTTTCCTCTCTCCTTCATTCCTTCATTCTAATCCTCTCAATTATCTGAGCCTCTGCCCAGAATCCCCAGTAAACATTCTGAAAGAGGAAGGGGGCTCCATCTTGCTGATTGAATGATTTTAATTTTTCTTGAGAAAAAAATTAAAGTCTAACTATTTGTTTTATGAAAACATCATTTTTATATTAAGGCAATTACTTACATGTTTTAGTTCTTTTAACAACAATGGAGAGAATTCCTTAACTTCAGAAAAACTTCTAAGCACAAAAGCTTATCCAGCTCAGGAGAGGCAATGATGGAAAAAATAAAGAAGACTGTCTTCAATAAGACCTGGGTTTAAACCCCAGTTCCATCTCTTTCCAGGGGTGGGACCACTCTGTGAGTCTGTTTCCTTCTCTGTGAAGCATTTAATGCGCAGGTATACTGTAGAGACTTTCAATGAGATAACTTGAGAAAATGAAAGGTCATTGTTCCAGTTGGGTTCTAACTTAAGATTAAGGAGGCTTATTAGAGGGATAAGAGACAGACTGGAAGGTTAGGAAACAGGCATGGGAAGAAGTGCTAACCATGGTGCTCTGGAGGCCATGGAAGCAGCCACGAGACCAATGTCACGCAGTGGCCATGAAAAAATTACCAGCACTTTTAGTCTCGTGGCAGTTTCTTCACGAGAGGACAGATGGTCACTCTATTAACACCCAAATTTTTCCCCAACCAGATAGCTGATTTTCCGAAGAAAATGAAAAAAAAAAAATTAAGGAAAAGTGGGTGCAACATGGGCCCAAATCAGCCAATGCCTACTATGCAGGAGCTCAGTGCTAATTCCATTTCTTAAACCTTTTGGTTTTGCTTAACGTTCCCGGACTTTAAAATGAAATCATGTAATTTCAGATGGATTTAGAAGGACCCACATCCCAGGTCCAAGTTAGCTACTTAAGTCTTTATGGTGAGAGAAAGGGTAGGAAAGGCAGATGATTTGTGTGTTATAGAAATAAATACATACTAGAGTCCACACAATTTTTCTTCCCTTCTCTGTCCATCATTTAGTTTGTAGGATTCTGAAGGGACTGGTAAGGGAAGAGGTATCATCTTCAAATGTTGCCAGATGAGACACACAGGCCCTGAGAGAAGCATTAATCTAATATTTATTATTGGATAATATGTCTTTAAAGATGTTAAGATTCATGTAAATAGAGACTATATGTAATTCTTTTTACTGTTACTGCTAATAATAATGCTAATATCATCTCAGTAGATTTTGATCTTAAAACTAGAGTAATTCTAATTTTAACTATTGGACTGCATTACTCTAATGTATTAAAACCATATTAATCAGAACAACATTCAAAGGAGAGCCCAGAATGTTCAAAGGCCTTTTTCCTCATCATCTCAAAATATATTTGTAGTGTGAAGTTAAGATTTTTTGTAGAATTAGAATGCAGAAACAAATCCTACATTTATGGTCAATTAATTTTCAACAAAGTTGCTAAAACAACTCAATAGGGAAAGAATAATCTCTTCAATAAACGGTGCTTGGACAATCAGACATTTACCTGCAAAAGAATGACATTTCTTACCTCATACCACATACAAAAATTTAATTCAAAAATTAAGTGAAAACACATAAAACTCTTTGAAGAAAATATGAGTATATCTTCATGACCTTGGATTTAGCAAAGGATTCATACATATGATGCAAAGAGCATGAGCAACGAAATTAAAAATATATAAAATGGACTCCAAAAGTAAAAACTTTTGTGAATTCATGGATACTATAAAGAAAATGAAAGACAATTCACAGAACGGAGAACATTATCTTCAAATCATATCTCTTATAAGAGCCTAATATCTAGAATTTATATAAAGAACCCATAACTCAACAGCAAATAAAACAATCAACCCACTTTTGAAATGGGCAAAGAACATGAGTAGACATTTCTTCTGAGAGAAATGGCCATACAAGTGGTCAGCAAGCTCATGAAAATATGCTTAATATCATTAGTTATTAGGGAAACGCAAATCATAACTATAATGAGATACTTCACACACACTAGAATGGCCATAATTTTAAAAACACAGAAAAACAAGTTGGTGAAGACAATATGGAGAAATTAGAATCCTCTACATTGCTGGTGGAAATGTAAAATGGTGCAGCTGCTGGTGAAAACTGTTTGATGGTTCTTCAATACATTAAACATAGAATTACCGTAGGACCCAGCAATTTTATCAGCAATTTACCTGAGGAATTAAAAAACGGATGTTCCAACAAAAACTTGTACATGTATAGCACTATTCACAGCAGCCGAAAGATGGAAACAACCTAAGTGACTGCCAGCTGATGAACAGATAAACAAAATGTGGTATATCCATATAATTGAATATTATTCACTCATAAAAAGGAATGAAGCACTGATAGATGCTACAACATGGATGAACCTTGAAAACATGCTAAGCAAAAGAAGCCAGGCAAAAAAAAAGGCCACATATTTTATGAACTTATTTATATGAAATGTCCAAAGTAGGCAAATCCATGGACAGAAACTAGATTAATGACTGCTAGGGATTAGAGCTGGGGAGGAGAATAACAGCAATAGCTTGAAGAGTGCAAGGTTTCCTTTGGTGTGTTGAAAATGTTTGGGAACTAGAGGAAACGGTTGCACAACATTGGGAATGTGCTGAATGAAATGGTAAATTTAATGTTATGTTTAATTTACTACACACACACACACACACACGTTAAGATTTCCTAGAAGGTTTTTTTTATGGCCTGCAATTCTATTTCTTCTGATCTGAAGCTGCTGTTTAGAGATTCTTTCCCTTTGAATCTAAAGCTTAATCCTCAGCCACACACCTTTGTCATATTTATGGCAACCCAATTCTCCTGTGTATAAGACTAGCTAATAATTGTATGCCAGAAAGGTTTTATTTATTTCTTAAATATTTACAAAACTCCAAGCATGTGGCGATCATTTTCTTAGACCCTGAAGATACCACCATGAATAAGAAATAAATATCCCCTCTCAAAGTTAGCTCATTGAAAAGAGACAAGAAATAAATGAATGAAATAGGTAATTTCACAAGCTCTCGGTGTTATGAAAAAAGTAAAATAAGGTGGAAAATAATAGGGACAGAGGGGGATATAGTTGAGCCTGGGTGGTCAAGGAGTGCCTCTCTGAGGTGACATGTGAGCTGAGATCTTGCATTCAGAAGGGTTTCAGGGAAAGAGTCTTCCAGACAGAGGAAACCACATATGGAAGAACCTAAGGCAGGAAAGGCTTTGGGTTCTTTGAAAGGGCTCGAGTAGCTGAAAGCAGAATTAGGAAAAGAAGTCGTTGATTTAATGCGAAATATAGGCATGAATCAGATCCTGTAAGGCTTGTAAGTTTATTAGGAAAGCTATTGCAGAATTTTTTTTTTTACACTGGTTCTCCTGACTTGATTTAAAAAGGAACCGGAAATCTGGATTTTAGGTGAAAACTCCTGATTTTTAAATGTTGGCAAACTAAATTTTTTTTTGGTGGGGGGACAGGGTCTCACTCTCACCCAGGCTGGAGTGCAGGGGTGTGATTTCAGCTGACCGCAACCTCTGCCTCCCAGGTTGAAGCCATCCTCCCAACGTCAGCCTCCTGAGTAGCTGGGACTACAGGTGCTCACCACTACACCCAGCTAATTTTTTGTATTTTTTTGTAGAGAGAGTTTCCCATTGCAGAATTTTAGGGAAGGGAAAACATAATCTGCTTAGTACTTTTAAAAACAGCACCACTCTGGCCGCTAAGTGGAGAATGTGTTGTAGGATGCTGAGTAGGAGACCAGTCAAGAGACTATAGCATTAGACGGCAGATGCAAGTCAATGGTGGCCAGAGCTGTGTGGGAATGGTGGAGGTGGAAAAAATCATCCAAGACTCCTTGCCCTGTCATCTGCCTTTCATTTGTGGCCCACTCCTGCTTTTTGGACATCACATAGGATACCCTGCCCTAGACCCAGCTTCAGTAACCTGTCCCAGCATGACTTTCCTGCCCTTACCTCCTGCATGGGGGCTGGAGGGGCAGTATTCACAATCCGCAACAACAAAAGTAATGAAGAACAATAGCCTGAAATGTCTTCTGTTTTCCAGACTGTGGGCCCTGTAACAAATACACTGATCCAGAAACTTCCTGTTTATAAAAGGGGTCCAGCAGTTCAAAGCAAGGCTTGCTTTACAGGGAAGGAATATGTGCCCTGCACACACAAGCAGAGAAAAGACTCTCACCCCTGTCAATACCCCACTGGAGGGGATCTCCAAAGGCCACAATATCATTTCCCCTCAGAGCAGGTTATTTACCCCATTATCAATGTGAGGCCAGACGGAGCGTCCAGATTCCAGGCCTCTCTGTGTTTCCCACCATTCATCCTTGAGGACAAGCATGAGTAGTGGACCAGAGGCAGATGAAAAAATGGATACAGAATCCAAAGTAGACCAAGAATTGAATGCAGGGAAAAGGACACCTGTCAAGATATGCCTTGGAAAACAAAACTCCTTCACACTTCAACTTCCTCAGGAAAGGCCCAAGGTCTTAAAGGAAGATGCCCCACACAGATTCCTTGTTTAAAGGAAAATACAACTTCATTGCAGCAAAAGTCAAAGGCCTAAGAAGTAAGATTCAGGAGCTTTCATGTGATGAGGGAAAGCTGTGAGCCATAGGAGGCTTTTGATTATTCTTATTCCTGTGGGTATAATACATTGGAAAGGAAGAGAAGCTGAAAGCTGGAGATCTGCTACAGACAATTGCAAAAGGTTCAGCGATGTGCTGGGCAGATCAAGGACAAGGGTCCCTCTAAATTTTCTTAATTTATGAACAGATGACCACACAGCATATGCAGGCCACTGAGCAAAAGCAGCAGTAATCTAAAAGGACTGAACATACAGCTTTAGTGTCATAAGAGAATAAAATTTATGACCAGGTTAATCTGATGTATGTAGCTAATGAGGTGCATAACTGTGACTGTGCTTTGGGAATAATTAGGCCTATATGGTAAACAGTTTATGTAATTAAGTGTAAATTTTGTACTTTTACATAACTGAACATATTTTAGCTTTTTCTTTTCTCACTTTTAGTTTTCTAGTATCCATATTATTAATACTGTACACATGAGTATTTTTTTCTGATTCTAACACTGTATTAACACCCTCACAAGGCAGACCCAAACCAATTAGCATTTGAACTTTCACAGTCTCTCCCTTCTACATACACCTGCGTTTAGACCTCCCTGTCTTCCAAGGAGGGTCCTCTTTAGTTAGAGCAGTTATCTGGGCATCACCATGTAGAAGCAGAAAGGGGAAAAGAAAATCCAGTACACCCGTTAGAACTGAAAATTAGAGAAAAGTATGCTGCAAGAATTTCTGAAGTGCTACATGAAAGAGATGATGGAGACAAGAGGAATTATTTTAAATGTGTTGCTGTGATCCACTATTGAATCAAGAAATGCAAGTAAAACCTTTACATTATTTTGAAATTTCTATTGATTGCTAGATTTTTGCTTTTTGAGTTTTTGGGGCCATGATACAGCTCTGAGACTAGACCACATGGGTCATATAACAAATGTTTTAATCATTATCTCCAACACTGCTCCAAATATCTTTTAAAGGGCTCAAATCTCACTCCCCAGTGGCATGGATTACACTTTCACCAATTCTTGTACTAGATCTCAGGATCCTGGACTACCCAATTCCACTCAGCCAGTCTGTTTGTCAATTTTTCACACATGTGCAAAGCTTCATACACAGAAAGGATTATTTAAAGCTATTTGGTTAATCATAACTGCTAAAATTATAAATGCTAAAACTTAGGTTTTCTTATGTCTTTAGGTTCAATTTATAAATTTTGTTATTCTGTTTAAAAAATCTCAAAAAAAGTTTGTAGTATGTTTAATTATAAATTTAGCAGGTTAGATCTCACTAAATGGTATAACCTATTTAAAATTAAATTAATTAAAATGCCAGAAACATTTTATGATGGTGCTGTGATTTGTCAATGTGGCTAGTCTGCAGTCCCCCAGTTAATGAGCCAAACTTGAATCTCAGTGCAACTATGAAGAGATTTGAATCCTATTCTGTTCACTTTAAGTAAGGGAGAGATTATTCTAGGTGAGCCTGACTTAATCAGTTGGAAAGCCTAAAAGTAGGGCGGAGGACTTTCCCTCCTAATGGCCTGCCTTACAGACCTCAGACTTGCTTAGTCAGCCCTTGCATTGCAAAAGCCAATTCCTTGTGATAAATCATACATGTGTGCATGCATGTGTATACATACACACACACACACACACACACACACATGAGTTCCTACTGGATCTGCTTCTTGATTAAACTCTTGACAGATACACAATTTGATATAACTGATTCTTCCACAAACTTCAAATATCTGATAAGGCAAACTTACAAACAATATAAGCAAAACTTTTATAAATCTAATAGGATAAATTTTAAATGTTAAAAAAAAATCAGGTTTTCTTAAACATGCAACACTGCTTGCAAAACTAATTATATTCTTACTTTTTTCAAATTAAAAATTACAAATCTAATAATAATTAAGCATTTTGCAAACAATCACAAAGCTAATATGCAATTTCTCTAAATTGTCAATTTTCCTCAATATTGCAAATGTCTAAAATAACGAAGATTATTATTCTATCTTCTGAAAACACAAAAGTATAAGTTTACTTCATTATTTCTCTATCTATCTGTATATATTGCCAAAGTTACTCAACATCATTTACCCAACTCTTAAAAGTCATAAAACTTAATTTGAATCAGGGTAAGTGGTTTAATTCAGAAAAATGAAACAAACAACTGAACAGTAAGCTTCACCTAAGATACATTCAAAAGATTTTATCTCGCAAGTGGGTCAGAAAAAGTTTTTAAAGCCAAATACTTATGAGAAGTATCTAAATATGAATTCAGTTTAACTTAATAAGGTGAATTCTATTTGAATCTTTCGTGTTTCGACAGAGGGGAAACTTCCAAAGAAATGGAGGTGACTGAGTTGAAGACAGGAGGTTTTAATGAAAAGAAACAGGAGCAGACCATGGAGGACAAAGCTTAGGGCACTGACCCAGCGATGTACACACAGATTCATAGCTTTATGAAAACTGCGATATTGACAAGAGCTGAAGCTGTGGATCTGGAGAGCCAGAAAGATATTCAAGAAAGCTTCATTAGAAAAACTGGCAAAGCTTTGGTGAGGCCACAGGAAAGGTCTACCATGATTTGAGAAGCAATGCTTCAGGTGGGTGGATTGACTCTAAATATTGCCTATTACGAAGAAACATATCTACAACATGAAGAAGTATATATAATGAAGTTAAGGATTTTTCTGTTGTCATTGCTTTAAACTTCTCAAGGAGGGTTTCCCTTAAAAAACAAAACAACAATTACAAAAGAAATATACTTGCAATGAGAAATGGAGGAAAGAGAGCTGGAATCATGAGGCCAGGGCAACTGCAGTCTGAAGACTTCACAACAACTTCCAGAAGAGTAGAGGCCACTGGGACTCCAAGAAAGAAAACCAAAAGAGCCATCAGGCTTTAGTCTAGTATAAGTTTGCATAGTTTTAGAATAAGGATTCAGAGATTGGTAGGAAAGAGAGCAGCTGAAGATGTAAAAAAAATTGGAGGCAAGAGAAAGGAAACTTTTCAAAAGTGTTATCAGAGTCCTGTTAGTTTTCTTAGAAAAATTCAAATAAAGCCTGGAACTACATTTTAGTTACTTTTGCTTGCTGGACTGTGTGTCTTAACTGCACCTGGGCCACTAAATGATCTGGAATTTATTCAGATCACATATATTCAAGTGATTCACTAAATTCTCCTATGCAGAAATGGAAAGGTATACTTTTTGTTGCTTGCCGAAGAATGGATATCAACCACTTCTCCAGAAAAGCAAATCTGCTTTCCAAAAAGACATTTCTTTTCCTATATTCAGGGACAAAAAAAATCTATGTGCCTTTTGTAGGTTTGCGTATTTCTCAGGCTCCACATTATGTGTTTCAAAGAAAATGTATACTGCTGGTGGCAGGGTCCATTTAGTCAATAATTTATTCAGCAGACATCTTTTTAGAAGGCTCCATGAAGCCTCCATGTACCCAGCACTGTGCTAGGTTCTCAGATTGAGGAATAAGGCTCAAATCCTTCAAGAAATTTGCAGCCTGGTGGTGAAGACTGAATTGATTCTCCCAATCCTTTTGGAAACTGACTTAGCAACAATTATTTTAAAACCAGACAAATTTTAATTATAACTCAATAAATCTATTCCAAGAAATTTGACCTGACAAAATGATTTTTATTTTCTAAATTTAATTTTTAATTACAATTTAATTTAAAATTTTAAGTTTTAATTATATCAGCAATTAAAAGACAGATGTCAGTTCCAATCCTGTTTCTGCCACTTATTAGACTATTACTTAGTTTATTGTGGGCTAAGTAATTGCAGATAGCACTTAGCTAAGTGCTATCTGCAATATGAAGATAATGATTCTAGCACACGAGGTCATTGTAAGTATTAACTGCGATAACACACGTAGAGTTTATCACTGTGCCTGAGACGTGAAAGATGCTTAATAAACAATCATGTCTCCCCTTAAGTGATAACCACAGAGGGATTACAACTACACAGAAATCTATAAACATGTGAATCAAGCTAAAAAATGATGCGCTTGAGCTAAATAGTTTTGCTAGTGTGATGGATCATTAAATGGTTTTAATTTTTTTTAATTTTTTTAATTTTTTTGAGATGGAGTCTCACTCTTGTCACCCAGGCTAGAGTGCAATGACACGATCTTGGCTCGCTGCAACCTGTGCCTCCCAGGTTCAAGCGATTCTCCTGAGTAGCTGAAGTTACAGGTGCATACCACCACACTCGGCTAATTTTTTGTATTTTTAGTGGAGACAGGGTTTCACCATGTTGGCCAGGCTGGTCTTGAACTCCTGACCTCAGGTGATTCACCCACCTCCAGCCTCCCAAAGTGCAGGGATTACAGGCATGAACCACTGCACCCAGCATTTTCTATTTAAATTTTAATTTCCTAGAATGCTTTTCTGGGGCTGAAACTTCAAGCTCCAGACTCTGAAATATATTCATATATTTCATGGAGTCGGGGAATGCATTTTTCCTTTTCCAAAAACAAGACACATTTTGAAACATAATAAAGAGCAAGGCTTCTTCTTGATTTCCACTCATGATTGGTGTCAGACATCCAGCAGCATGACTTAGCCACTCATTTATTAGCCACTCCGCAAACATTTACTGAAGATCTACTATGTGCCAGACACCAGGCTGGTGGCTAGATACGGAATGAAATGATGTGATCTTTGCATTTGAGGGGTCTATTTCTGGTATTTACTGACAAATCTATTATTACAGAATAAGTAAGCCCTACTGCAGCACTGTGCCCAGTGTCACTACAGGAACCTGGAAGAGAGGCATCTCAATAAGCCTGGTTAGTTACAAAGCGCTTCCTGGAGAACATAGTGCTTACACTGAGTTTTAAAGGATAAGAAGTAGCTAGATAAAGAGGAGTCACACCCAGAAGAAAGAAAAGTTACATACAAAGGCAAAGAAACAGCCTAAGTGACCAAGGGCAACCCAAAACAATCATTCCACACTTAACACTTAGATGGTACTCTCTGAAATTGTTCTTCGGATTAATTTAAACCAAGTTTCTCATTTACCAAGTTTTCTCACCAGAAAGTAAGCTTTAATGCTGAAATTGCCCCAACATATTTACCACTTTGCTCCCATACTGAATGAAAGATAGCCACAGAAATCATAAGGTTTGCAATAAACTGATCACAAATTATTTTTCAGAAAACAGGTCTCACTTAGGATTAATGATAACTGATCATAGGAATACATAACAACAGCAATGATTCAGAAAAGCAGGGAGATAGCATCCCCTAAAACACTTATTTTCTCAGATGTCTTAGTTTGGCAGAAGATGGACTTCCTCAGAGTGACCAACAGCACTGTATTTTTACCCAAAATGTGTCTAAACAGCTTTTCTTTTAATATCACCTTTTTAACCTTGTAGCTAGGACTTTACACCATGTTGAAAGCAAGCAGTGGAGATGGGCAAATTGAGTATGACTAGCAAAAAGGGTGTGCTTATGCTAATTAAGAGAGAGAATGCTCTCTATTATGTAGACGTTATATTAAATGGAGGCACATCTCACACAAGGTAGGCATCTGCAGTTTGGATATAAGGCATGTAATAAGTGTGGTCAAAAAGTACTGTTGAACATCCCATCAGCCACCCACAAAGAGTAACATTGATGTGTGTGTAAATGTCTGTTCATTGATGTGTGTGTAAATGAATAATGCATACAGTAATAAAAGTCTGTAAGTGGCACCTATGCAAATGAAATTTAGGGCATTTTCATGTTAAGTATTTAAAAACTCACTTGCATAGTTGAATTTAAAAACTTAAACGTGTGATGCGTCTCCACCGCTCAATACTTAATGCCAATGGAGGAGTCTAGGATTTTTACGGGCCTAAGGAATATATTCTGGCAGAGAGAATACTGAAGTTGAAATCAGAAGACCTGGGTTCAAGTTCTCCTACTGTGACTTATTGATAAAGAGGGCTTGCATCTCAGTCACATTAAACCTTTATAGCTTTTGTCCAAAATGTCAAGATAGTCTTGGAAATACTTGTGTCTATATTTTGGCATGTGATATGTTGACATTGTGCACGAGATATGAGAGTAAAAGAGCCCTGGGCCACTGGGCCAGGAACTCTCGGCTTCTATTCCTTTCCAGGCTTAATAATAAAAATCAATCCAGGACCTTTTTATTTCCCTTGGGTATCTTTACTCATTCTCTTATTCACTGCTTAATAAATATTTAGACTGTTTTTAAAGCTATTTTTAAACAGTAACAATATTTTCAAACAGAGCCAAAAAGGTTTCCCCCAATAGCCTCAAATATTGAATGAAAAATAGCCACAGGAATCATAATGTTTGCAATAAACTGACCACAAATTATTTTTCAGAAAACATGTCTCACTCAGTATTGATAACTAAATTTCAAAGTTAGGGAATAGAGTGAATAGTCAAGTTTTCAGCCCATCTGCCAAAACGAGTAGTACAAGGATTCAAGAAAGAGGGAAACTGAGGCAGACGACGGCATTGAGAAGGAACATTGTTCCACTGTCCACAGCCCTGAGAGTTAAGGAAGTTATACATGTGGTCACTGCCCAGGTCCACTATCTTTGGAACCCCTCAGAACTTTGAAAACCAAGATAACTTGTTTTTATCCTAACCTCTATACACTCTAACGAAAACAGCGCTTTGGATATGAATGGCTAAATTTGATTTTTCAAAGACGGTTGGTAAACTAGGCTTCATTTAGGATTTCCCAGGTACCTAGAGACTATTTTCCAAATAATTCAGGCTCAATAAAACTGCCAAGTGCGTTCTGTCATTTGATTTTTTTTCAGATATGAGTAATTTAATCCATATGTTGCTCATTCATAAAAATCTCTACAATGCAGTTTAAGATTTTTAAGATCCATTTGTTTTCCCAGGAGGTCCTGGAGCTTACTTATTATTTTTCTAGAAACTATTTTTTAAATCAAGTTTCAATGCAGGTGGCTGTTTTCCTTGTGAATTTTGGATACGAAAAATTTAGGTTAGGTTAGAAAACAGATTCCAAAATGATTTGCCTATTATTTTATTTGTAGACTATTTGTTCTGATGTCAATTTTTGTGGGTATTTACCTCAGCTTTGTATGGAACTTAAAATCTTAGGAGTAAGCGATTCCTCCTCTATCCCAGGGTCTCATGAAAAGATTCTAAACCTCCGTGCTCATGTAGAAGCTGTATTTTCCCAGGGAACTAATGTTTCATTTATAAAATTCCTTTTCAGGGTTCTCATTCTTCTATTTTCCTAGAAGATGAACTCACCTCATGCAGTCAGGAAGTGACACATCTGTATCAGCAAGAAGAATCCTCTCCAGCAGATGAGGCTCAACTTCCAACCTCAGGAAGTCATTTCACTCCCAGGCGAAGGCCTTACTGATAATGCCAATTCAAAGTCTCTGCCTTTCTCTTTTCCTTATTTCAACTTCATCTTCAAAAAGATAAAATCTGCATCAAAAACAGCTTAGAAATCTGTTCTCACCCCCACTCCTCCCCGCCTCACGGTCACCCTCCACTTTCTTTGGTCTGAAACCAATTGTGTAAATGAATTCACTTCTACATTGCTAATTGCTACAGAAGCTGAGAACTCAGAGGCTGCAAATACATCTTTGTGGGGTTTTTTTTGTTGTTGCCATTTTGAAAGTACAGCTAGTCTTTTAACTGCCTTGGGGTAACAACTCTGCTACCCAAATGGAAAAGGCCTCTGAGAACTGTTAGGTAGTGATTAAATGCAGGGCCTCTGGAGGCGGACTGCCTGCATTAAAATTCCAGGGCTACCACTCACTCTCTGCAAGTCCTCAGGCAAGTCACTTTAGTCCCTCCTTGCCTCAGTTTCCTCATCCATAAAATGGGGATGACAGCAATATGTACCTGAAAAGATTATTGTGAGCAACGAATGAAATTAAGAGTTAGAACAAGGCTAGCATAGTGTAAAGCATTCAAAAATGGCAGCTTTTCCGAGATCCTTCCCCTCTGACTAACTCCCTCCTGGGCCAGCAAACACTCTAAAGAGATTTCCCAAGCACCTGATTCAAGAGATAGACACTTTACGTGTGCCTTTGCTGCCATCTATTAATTTATTCCACAACTATCTATGGAGCTACGTGCCAGACGCTGTGCTATGAACTGGGGTATTATTTCATTCCCATAAAAATAGAGACCCAGGACTCACTTTTATCAACTGGTAACAAAGGAAACAATGCAGGAACCAATGCTCTCCTCTGCCCCTATCTGCCTCCTGTCTGAATCCGCACACGAAGGCTGGAGAACCAAATTTCTCCCAAATGGTTCTCACACACCAGAGACCCATTAAATTAAAACGCACTGATGCTTCTGGGAGAAAAAGACTGAAGGCTGTCAGCACTTTGTATTAACAGCTTCCATCCAGCAGGCTCAGGCCCCTGACCCAGCCAAGGAGCCCCTTTTGCATGGAAAGAGCCCATGCTGCTGAACGAGACTATGTGGCGCGTTCCCTTCCAGGTGTGCAGGGACTGATGCGTGCTGCTCATTAGCGGTAAATGGTAGCTACATGTGGAAATCCCAGCATATTGCAAAGAGAATACAACCCTAAGGAACCATAAATCACTTGCATTGATTCTCAAACTGACTGAGATGCGGCTAGAGGGTTGTTTGTTCAGAATTTGATTTGATTCATCAGCCATTGGACAGGGTTTTATTTGCTGTTAAACTGCTACATTTCCGGCTACTGAAGCTGACTCAGGTGTTTCTGAGTTTTTGTCTTTGGGGTGGGGGAGGGAGGCAGATCTGTAGGCAGAGAGAGTGGAATGCATTTTGCTCAAACCCTACTTCTGCCAGCATTGAAAGCACTCAAGTGAAAAGTAAAACACGCTAATCAAATGACATGGTTGATTTGGGTACCCGCCGCAATTGGGGTGACATAGCTGGGCACGACAGGAAGTGGGTTGTGTTTAGCATCGTCTAATGGCAACCATTTTATTCCCTTGTGAAGACCAAGGCATGGTGGAAAGTGTAGACTGCTATATTTACAGCTGTTGGATGCAGCTCTAATAAGCAGGCAAAAAAAAAAAAAAAAGACCCCCTTATCTCCAGCTCTCAATCAGCCAGCTGAAACCTTGACCTCAGAATTTTTCACCTCCTGTTCTGCACCCCCTGAATTCCCCCTCCATATTAGCTGTTCACTATACTAAACTTAGCCTGAGCCATCCCATGATGATAGTCCATCTCCAGGGTCTTGGTATTATCCACCCACAAACCTCCCACTTCTCTCAGAAGGGTCCTGATCTGGACAATACATTATATAATTATTGTATTTATAATGTGTGTGTCTCCTGCTAACTTGCAAACGTGTCTCCAGGATTGCCTTAGAAATGAAACTCTTGCCTTTCCAAAATTGAAAATTCCAAACTCTTTCCTCTACCCCTCACCTGCTTTCCCTCACCTCCAATTCAACCACCACTCAAGTGAATCCCCTTGTCTCACCTCCTGAAAAACCGAGGCTACTAAGCATGAGCTCCTTTATTTTTCCTCCTCTCTTCCCCAGAAGATTTCTCTATCATCACTTACATTTTATGGCTTTGGAGGCAGCAAGACTAGGGTTCAAATGCCTGATCTGTCCACCAGGTAGTGGCTATGTAAGCTTGGGCAAGTTTCCATGTCTACAAATTGAAGACCATCATTTCTATGCCACAGAACAGCTGGTATAATTAAGAATGAAAACGGCACATGATGAGGCTCACCTGGTGCACGTGGTAGAGGGCATTATGAGAGCAGAGTTGCATGGCTGTCTTTCCTCTATCTCTTCCATGTCTTAGCACCTTCCCCTGCCTATGCTTTCTGTCTTATTTCTCTCTACTCTGTGTAGGGACTTGATCCTGCACTTAGCCCCTGCTTACTCCAAGACCATCTGTGGTCCTCTCATTGTTGTGGTTTTCCCCTTGAAATTTATCAAGCCCTTATTTCTCCTATCCTGAATAATCTTTCTTGAGCTACAATTGTCTTGGCTTGGTCTCATATTTCACTCCTAAAATGACTGTGAAGTCTTCTGCTACCAGCTGACTGTATGCCACAGCCTAGCATCTCCTTAATTAACTGAAATCTGGCTGATATTCTGACCATTCTGTAATACTTGAGAAAGTCCTTTCTCATGACCTAGTAGTATATAGATCACCACCACATACCCTTTCTAAGACATCTCTCTGATACTTGAATCATGATGCTCCCCTTTCTAGAAATGACATGAATGCCATCAGGGTAGCTTACTGATGCTAACTCAAGCCCTTCTATGATTCCAACCTCTCTTTCTGCACCTAATATGCTATAAAGATGAGATTACAATAATTTAAAGAAGGCTGGCTGCGGTGGCTAACACCTATAATTCCAGCATTTTGAGAGACTGAGGTGGGCAAATCATTTGAGCTCAGGAGTTCAAGACCAGTATCGCCAATATGGCAAATCCCCATCTCTACTCAAAATATAAACATTAGCCAGGTGTCGTGGCAGGAGCCTATAATCCCAGCTACTTGGGAGGCTGAGGCAGGAGAACCATTGGAACCCAGGAGGCGGAGGTTGCAGTGAGCCAAGATTACACCATTGCACTCCAGCCTGGATGACAAAGTGAGACTCCACTCAAATAACAATAATTATTATCATTTAAATAGTTTCGTGATAAAATAGGTGAAGAAGACTTTGCTTACTATTTCCCTTCTTAGAGAATTCTTACTGTATGTTAACAGATTAAAGGGTCTTTGAAGAGTTCTGCAGGAGACAATACTTACCTGCTCAATAATTACCTTTTGCTTAGTAACACCCATGAAATACTTAGTTTTATTACTATTTGACTTTTTACTGCACAAATGTCTCCTCAAGTTGTTCCTAAGCTACTAGTAAATAAAATTTGTGTCACATATTTTTTGTATGCCTCTCAAAGCCCATTTTCAGACATGGACATAGTATTAATATATACCCATTATAGACCAGACTGGGAGGTCACTGTTAAATATTTTTCTTGTTTTTTTTTTAAATTAATTTACACTACTTTGTCTGAAATGAACAGGAAAGCAATGAACTACAAAGTTTCTATGACACAACTATTTTCTTTGGCTCTCTCAAATGCCTCATTTCTTCAAGCCTTTTTTTTAGAGATGGAGCCTTACTCCATAGTCCAGGCTGAAGTGCAGTGGCACAATCTCGGCTCACTGCAACCTCTGCTCCTGGGTTCAAGTGATTCTCCTGCCTCAGCCTCCCAAGTAGCTGGGATGACAGGCACCAGCCACCACGCCTGGCTAATTTTTGTATTTTTAGTAGAGACGGGGTTTCACCATATTGGCCAGGCTGGTCTCGAACTTCTGACTTCAAGTGATCTGCCCACCTCGGTTTCCCAAAGTGCTAGGATTACAGGTGTGAACCACTGCGCCAGGCCTCTCCATGTCTTATATGACCTGAAGAAGGAAGGAGGTCACCTGCTAGAGCCAGGAGCCATGCTGGCTCCATTCAATACATGATCACATGTAAGCTTTACAACCCTGTGAAACAGACATGATTATACACATTTCTACTGATGATAAAACTGAGGCTCAGAGTCATCTACCAATGAAATAACAGAGTCTGCATTCAAATTTAGGTCTGCTGATTCTAAAAATCTGTGCTTTTTTTTTTTACACAAAATGGCAGCCTTTACCAATAGTGAGATGAGTAGAAGCGACATGCAAATGTAGCAGGTAGGAAAAGAGAGTGCCCGAGAAGAGAAAACTATTTGTCCAGTGGCTGGGATGATACGCCTTTGCCAAGAGCATTGTGAGGCACAGAAATTATAGCTACCAGCTGCCAACTCTCAATCTTGGGCCATAGAGAACAGAGGAGAAAAATATACAGAATAAAAGGAAGACTGAAAAAAGAAACAAAAAGTAATATTCTCAAATAGCCTCAGCTGCTGCAAAGCTATTTGCCCTAGGGGAAAAAAAAAGACTGTTTTTCCTGCCTTGACTTAGTGCTGATCACCTGGTATCATGAAAATTCGCCCAGACTATGCCAGGCAGTTTGTCTACTGCAAAAGATAATGAGAGAAAAAACTATAAACTTCCATTACAGCCACAGACTGTGTTTTATACTTTTCTCCCATGTGTGTTTCCTGCTTCCTAACAATTAAATACATGAGTGTATACTGAATGCCATTTAAATGAATAAATGAAAATAGGTTTATGTCAGAGAGCTATTTACGTTCCCTACCACTCCTTAATTAGTTACTGCAGCCACAAAACCTTTAAGAAACAAGGTAGGATATGAATTTGTAAGTAAAATTATTTCCAAATTGGTATTCAGAAAAGAGGAAATATATTAACACTGCTTGTGGGTGGCTTAGTACATCCATCATCAAAATGTCAATACTTCTACACACATGACTCTAATATTTTGATGGTACATTATCATAACATCTAGTATTCACTCAACACTGCCATGCATTCATGACCTCTGCAGCAAATCAAACTATATCTTGTCAATCTATGTTGAGTGCAAGCTCCACTGATGGAAATAATTTCTTCTACAAGACAGAAATAAGGCTCCCTATATGTCACATGGTAAGTGAAAAACCAGTACAATGGGAAGCAAATGGCTTGGTGGCCACACTTCACTAGACAGTAGGATGATAAGGACAGAAATAAAAGAAGAAACGCTTTGTTCTTCGTGCTTTTCACGGAGGATTCTTGGACCCTCTATGAAAACCCAACTCTCTGAGGCTTTTTCTGTGAAATCACTGGCAGATAGGAACTTTTCAGCTAGCACATGTCAAAGCTTCTGCCAGGAATGTAAACTGTACAATAATTTTTTTATGTCTTTAGACACCTAAAACAGAAACCTTAAACACCCAAGTGTCAAAATAAGACAGATAACCCAATAAATTTACTAGAGCAGGGACAGGGAAAACAAACACAGCCTTCTGTTATACGGATGTCTGTTAACTCGCTCCGACCACTAGCCTGAAACCTTAGCCTGCCACACGTCTTTCCTGTCGGGCTGTTTATTTAGACTCCTGTAAAGCCTCTCGGCACCCATTTTTAATTTTCAGTTTGCTTCTTGTCAGCTTTCTGAAAAGCATAGCAAGATCCACTGTTTAACAAAAACACACACAAATCAGAGAAGGAGGAGATGGATGGCAGAGGGTGGTGGGTGCAGGCATCCCCAAATGCACTGTGGGGGGACCACATTCCTGGTCTCATTTGTTTGTAATGGAGTGCAAGGGTTGTCAATTGGGGTCATTCAATTTTGCATGCTTGGATTTAACTATATGGCTATCCTTATAGGAAAGGTTTTGCCTCGTTCAATGCTATATTCTGCATTCATTCATAAAACACTCTGTAAATGCTCTTTGGAAATGTTGGTTAAAAAAAAAAAGAAAAAAGAAAACTTCAGTGGTGCTAGTTCATTTCATTTTTATATTTTTCTATTCTTGATTAGACGGCTCGGAGAGGCCTCAAGTAATAATCCTGTCCTTCCAAAGAAGGATAATAGACTTTTGAGTTTAAAGATGATCATCAGATAATGTTATCTTTTTTAAATGCACCTGATAATCCACCCAGCGGCAACTACTTATCAAGTAATTGTTACATGCAAAGTGCTATAGTTAGACCTGAGTAGAGAAAACATATTTTGTGAACCAAAAATTGGAATTCAGGGTTTCGTGTGGAATAACTGCGGCAGATTCCAACTCAAGAGGCAGTCAGGGAGATGCACTGCAGGTTTCCCTCAGTACTGGAATTTACAGGCATTTTGATAACTTGAGCAGGGGTGATATTAAAGACTATTTAAAAGTGGGCTCCTTGCTCTGTGAAAGCAAGGCCTATGGTCTGCAAAAGTAAGTCTTATACTTATGGGGGATGTAACATTTTTTCATCTCTTCACTGTCTCTCCACTTTCACCCCCATGCAGTTGGAAGCAATCTCTCAGTTTCCCAGAAGCCCATAGGATCAATTTATACTTCTTTTTTAGTAGTCATCAGTCTCAACAGTGAATAGTAATTTATTCTCAATTATAGTGATTTTCCTAAGAATGTAAGATTTTCGAGAACTGGTGGGCAAAGAAAGAAAAAAAAAAGTTCTTAAAAAAAAGTAAATTGCTCTTGTGATTCCATCACATGTATGCGTGTGTGTGTGTGCATGTGTGCATGCACACACATACACAGGAAGAGGCAAAAGTCCCAGGTCACCTCCAACATATGCAATCCTACCCTTTCCCCAGGGATAACCACTGTTAACACTTAACAGCACTATTTTCCTGGATTTATTTTGTGCTTAAATTTGATATATAAGCATATATATGTGTATGTGTATATGCATGTATGTATACATCATATACAAATAGCCATACATATGTGTATTTCTTTTTCACGAAGATGGGATTCTGCTGTATCTATTGATATACAATTTGTTTTTACATTAACATTTTATTTTGTGTATCATGTCAAGTCAGTACATACTTTTCTATGCATTCTTGCTAATGGTTGCATAGTATGGCATTAAATAATCATAACATCTTTTATTTAACAAATCCCCCAACTGAGGAACACATAGCTGACTGCCAATTTTTGGTATTACAAAAAGGCTGCAATTAACATTCTTGTGAATATATTTTTTTCACTGATTTGTGTTACTATTTCTGCAAGGTAGACTCCCAGAAATGGTGATGCAGAGAACTGGGACTTGTCTGAGTTATTAATTTATCAAAAGAAAAAATGTAAGGTGGAGGGGCAAGGGATCATTAGAATCAGAAGCAGAGAGAGTCTGGAAGGCAAATGTTGGTAGGGCCTGTCTGAGTCGTGTTGAAAGAAAAGGAAGTCCGAGTCTCTGACATCAGGTGTCTTGGTTCCACTGGAAGAATATCTCTTTGAGGGGATCAAGTGCTACCAGTTCTCTTAGGTGGTAACTTTAATTTTAGGTGATAATTTAAAAAGTGTCTAATTCCTATAATTTATTCTGATTCTGATTCTGTGCTCACTAGGCAACATTTTGAATACAGTATGATTTCCCTAAAAATGTAACGTGAGAAAGTTGAGTATAGGGGAAAATGTAGGCAGTAAACTCTCTGCCAGTCTGTGCACTGGGTTTCTGTAAATGCTCCCTGAGTTATGGATCCTCTCAGTATGGTGGTAAAAATTGGTTTTAAACCTATAAAATAGCCACCCTGTGGTCCTGTTGAAAGACACCCTTTCATTAATATGATCAACATCTTGCCTCCATACTGCAGATAACTAGTAAGCTCCTAGAAGGCAAGAGACACCCTTGATCTGAGTTTGTCATCCCCACAGCAGTAGGACAGTGGCAGAGTGGGCATCCATTGCTAAGTCAATTTCTCAATGACCTTCACAATTCTCACCTCCACTCCCTCTGCAACTCCGCTAGTCAGGCTTTCATCCACAACATCAGCACTGCTTTCAACTGACTCCACTGTCTCCACTCTTGCTCTCCTTGAAAGCACGTGAATATAGAGTCCTCTTATGTACAGAATAATGTAGAGCCCCCTATGAACTGACCCTAAGATGCAAGATCTGGATCCATCATACCTTTGCAGTCCAATTTCTTACTACATCTCTTCTTTCATCTCCAGGCCTCTGCTTATATTATTCTCTTCCATTCCCACTGCCCTCTTCTTGAGAAATCCAAAATAAATTTGTAAGATAGAATACATAAATGTCTTGCTGAAGAGCAGGGGCTTCTGTACTCAAGCAAAGGTTAATTGGGCTGGATGACATGGGGAGGGATGGGGAGAGTTGTGGACTCACCAGTCAGGAGGACTTACCCTACCCAACTCCATCCCCAGCTCTCCTTTTGAGTTATGGTGCCCATCAAAGAAAAAGGTTCAAAGCTTGCATTGTTGCAAATCCATATGAATTACTTTAATAGGTAGGAAAACTAGAAATTGTTAATGAATATAAAATGTTTATTATATAGAAATAAATTTTTATTAAATCTTTTTCTAATGTAAGGCAATTCAAGATCTAGACACCTTTCCCAGAAAGATTCTTATTTTACTATAATACATGGAACATGTAATGCTTTCCAAGTTCCAAGGATAAATTCTTGTCTAAAAGTTGTCCCGGTTTACTGTTTACCTTGCTGCTAGGAAACAGAGAAATACCCAACCATGTACTCACTACAGATGAAGTATTGACTTGGGTTTGGATACCTTTCCTGGCATTCAGCATTGCCTCGAAAAAGGTTACAAAAATATCCAGAGCAGCTCTCTCCTTTAAATTGGATACCCAGTCTTCTGAGATTTGAGATTAACTCACCTCCAAAGTTAGGATCCCCAGGTCTGCTAGACATGTAAAAAAGGTAAAATTTTCAGAGGAATGAAAACCATATGATAATGTGTGAATATTGTATAATATCGTTTTGAGACAAAAATAAATGGACAACATAATTATGCCTTAATTGATCTTCATGTCAAGGTCTGGATGTCTGAAAATTTCTGTTTCATATCTTATTTTAGAAGAAATAAAAATTGGGCCAAAGCTAGAGAAAAGAGCTGTTCCTGAGTTTGGCAATTGCCCAATGTAGATGTGCAGTAATTTCTTCATCAAACAGACCCTAACTCATAGGATTCAATCCTTAACCTGACTTTTTTTTTTCAGTGTTCCACTTTCGGAAGAGATGTTTATCACAAGAAAAGAAGATCACATTGAGGATTTTCTTCTGAAAGAAACTCACAAATTTCAGATGATGACCAGTGGTATCAATTCTACCTATCTTGGGGAGCCAGCATCACAAAGGAGTGCAACTAACCACGGACAAAGAGAGCTAGGCCTAATCTCTTCCAAGTCTTGACTTCCTCATCCAAGTAACTTAGTCTTTTTGAGTTTCAATTTTCTTATTTATGAAATGTGGATAATGGCCCTGGCCTTCTCAGTCTCAGAGGAGGACTGGGAAAGTTAAATGAAGTAACATAAAGGAGAATGCTTTACCTCCACAACACATTATTGTCATTGACATACTATTACTTTTCTATATTCAATCTAAAGATGTCTCCTGTGTCCTAGAGTTAGATGGGTACTATATGGGCAAGACAACTATATGTCCTAGATCTTCCTGGGTGACCTGGATTTCAACAGTTCTGCCTGACTGTCCAGATAAGTATACTCCTCAAAGTGTGCATTTTTACATAGGTTGGAAAGGGGAAAGGATAGCCAGTTAATTTTTAATGAGATATGTAAACACACATCATGTAATTAGAACTCTACACACAATATTTTAATAATGATCACCCTCGTCTGAATGACATAGAATGGTCAATGATTTAAAAGTCTTTTATTTTAAAAAAATTAAGTGCAAAAAGAGGATGCAACATGGAACTATCTCAGGAGAGAAAGGAACAAAGAGTTACCAGAGGTGTCTGTTTCCAAGCAGTAAAACTTACCCTTTGAATGAGATAAAACGCTTCTGTACCTTTGATTATGGGCATGAAGTCAAAGGAGGCACTCCTCCAATCAGAGCCGGCTGTGAGTTATGGTTACTTTAGAAGAAAATGCCTTTCACTGGAAGTCTTTGGCAGCTGTGTAGCTGGATTAGAAAGGAGTTAATTTAAGTATGCAAATAAATGGAATCTATATACATAGGAATTAGAGAATGTCATTCTTGACATTTCAAAAGAATGGATTCTGACCTCAGTTGGAATATGCATGTGATTCTCTCATTCCATCCCTAGCAATACTAATTGGTGTATTATTATTTCAACACTAAACAAAGAGAAATAGCACTTGTCCCTGGACCAACATGTTACCAAAGAAGTCCCAGTCTCAACACAAGGAATATTCTGTCAGTGGATGCAGCACATACCCCTTGAAAACCCTACACAGCACAGGTGGTAAGTCACCCAGAAAGCCAATTCTATTTGAATGCTTATGAAACCTCTAAGGAGAAATTCAAAACATTTTTTTAAAAATCACAGTTGTAAGTGAAATATTTCCAGCAGCAATAAGCTGAGAAAGTATATGACAAAACTCAGGGGTTTTTCTTCCACTTGGAGAGCCAATCTTTCCTTCCTTTTTAATGTATGTATGAATGCATGTATTTTAACAGGAGGCAATGAGGGCTTATGTCTGTATCCAGGTTGATTTTGAAACATTGAGCAGATTTGTATAACAAATCCTCAAGGAGGTGAAAAGTCCTGGTGAAAAACTCATCTAGTCCAGTTTGCAACTGTAATATCCAATTCAGGCAAACTCCTGGTAATTCCAATGACTTTCCTCTCCAATCTCCGCCCAATTTGGCTGTTGGGTTTCAGTTCTCATCACTCTTCCATCTATGGCTCAGGCACAACCACTGCAACAATGCACACCAACAATGAGGACACTTTTTGTTTTTGTTTTGAATCTATCAACCTGAATTTGAAAAAGTTAGCAAATAATGACTTCCATAGGGGTGATTTTTTTTCAGGCAGACATATTGAAATGATTCTAATTTTCCTTAGGATCATGTTTAAGATCAGAGATTGGCAAACTTTTTCTGTAATGGTAAATGTTTAACTCCACAGATTATAAAGTTTCCATTGTAACATCTCAACTTTGCTATTACATCATGCAATCAGTTACAGGTAATATGTAAACCAGTTAGAATGGCTGTGTTCTAATAAAATCTTTTATGAACGTATATTTGAATTTTATATAATTTTCATGTGTCAACAATATTACTTTTGACTTTTTCCAACTATTTAAAAATGTAAAAAACACTCTTAGCTAGTAGACCATACAAAAACAGGCAGCAGGCCACATTTGGCCCATGGGCCAAAGTTTGCTGACCCATGTCTGAGAAACTCAGAAGGAAAAAATTGCCAAGGGACACTTTCAGGAGTCACTACGGAGGAGGTTAGCTGTGGCTACAGCCCCTTCCTCAAAGGTTAAAGGCCAGTCACGGGTGATAGTCATTAGTGCTGGCCACTGAATATTCTCTGTTCTTTCCCTAGGCACATGGTAGCACTGTCACTTCCCACACCCTTATAGTCACTGTGGCATGTGACTATAGGAGATGTGAATGGAAATGACATGTATTGCTTCCAGGTGAAAAATTAAAGACATGATTTACCATATTCCCTTCTCTAGGTTATAGTACTTATGAACGGCTGAAGTACCCACAACTGACCTGCAGGTCATGTACCCTGAGCAAGAAATAAGATTATATTGTGTTAAGCTACTGAAATTTTGGGGTGATTTGTTCACAGTTTAGCCCAGGTTGTATTAAATGCAAATGGCATATTACATGCTATGATCAGAAGACGCCTGTGGCTTCTTAAAATGAAATATTTATACCTACATCAGCAGAAGACAGCCACTTGGCCAACAGAAAATAGGTTACCGCATGTATCGTGGATTTATTTCCTTCAATCTGTGACCTATTGAGAAAACTATATATAGTAGATAATTTTTAATGCTACTTGTCAATGCATTGGATGCACTGAAGGGGTTGTAAGACAGGTAGTCTCATTCTGCTGATGGAAAAGTAAACTGCTATAAACTTTCTAGAAAGCTAATTTCTTATGCCCACCAAGATCTTTTAAAATTTTTCAAACTCTTTTACTACAAACTCTATTTCTAGGACTCTAGCCTAAAAATCTAGCCAAGAATCCGGGCAAATATTTGTGAGTAATGATATTCATTCTTGTCAAAATGATAAAAAAGAACCTGAAAATAATTGTATTCAGCTTTATGAGAAATAGTAAAAATTATGGCATATTCATATAATTAAAAGGTTATACAACTATTTAAAATTAAGTTTATAAAGCAATTTAATAATGAAAAATAAATTATACTATAAATTCTATAATTCAGTGATATACACCTATATTTACATATAATATAGAGAAAGAGACAAGGAGAAAAACTGGAAGGAAACACACCAAAACATAAACAATAGTTATTAACTTATTCCCTTGACATTTGTATGCTTTCCAAATTTTCTACAAGGAATGTATATTACTCTTCTAATCAAAGAAAGCAGTAAAAGGTGTTTTTAAAGTCATCCCAAACCAGCCAGCTTTAGACCCATCTCCTCAGAGCAACCCAAGTCTGTTTCTTCTTTCCATAAGCTATGAGATACCCAAGTATCCTCTGTAGTGAAGAAACTCCCTACTTTCTAACATTTTTACTTAGAACCCCAATTAAGTTGTCAGCATAAAACAACCCCAAGAAACTCATACATAGAAATCCACATCAGAAAAATGGGCTGGGCCTGGCGCAGTGGCTAACGCCTGTAATCTCAGAACTTTGGGAGGCTGAGGTGGGTGTATCACGAGGTCAGGAGTTTGAGACCAGCCTGGCCACCATGGTGAAACCCCGTCTCTACTAAAAATACAAAAAATTAGCTGGGCATGGTGGTGCGCTACTCGGGAGGCTGAGGCAGGAGAATCGCTTGAACCCAGGAGGTGGAGATTGCAGTGAGCCGAGATCTTGCCACTGCACTCCAGCCTGGGTGACAGAATGAGACTCTGTCTCAAAAATAAATAAATAAATAAATAAATAAAGAAAAGAAAAAAGAAAAAGAAAGAAAGAATGGGCCTTTCCCTCTTCCCAATGTTAGCATATATTAATTCAAAGCTTATTACCATAATCCTTGTGAATGACTTGCTTTGGGAGGATTTTATAGATCTTTTAACCTACGCTTTCAGCCTTACCATCCCCACTATAATGCCAGCTTCTATAACAACAGCAAATAATCTCAGTGGTTTAATACAATCATTCTTGTTCCCTTCACAGTCTGATCAGGTATTTGGTGCATGGCCTTCTGTTCCATGGTTACAGCATCTTGGCTTTTTTTATTTTATGGGACCAGCATCTGTAAGAGCTTCCTCGGAGGGCTTTGCTAGATCCTCTGCATTCAGCTGGCCAAACAAGCCACGAAAAAAAAGGAGGAAAGGCATCCATCACTCTATCTTCATTCCATTTGCCAGAGAACAGTCACAGGACCCCACTTAACCACAAGTGGGACTGAGGAATGTGGTCCTTCTGTATGTTCACAAACGGGAGGCAAGGATGGGGAACGTCACCAGTCTCTGCCTTACCCACTGCAGATAACTGAGAGTAGCTTTCAGCTCTCAATACTGCATATTCTGGTTTACCTTACTCTTTTGCTAAAGGAACTGTCCCACTCAGTTAATCTTTCCCCTATCAGATCCTCCAAACTGGTTTTGAAACCCAACTCCAATAAGTGGTTTTAAATGTCCCAATCAAAAAGAACTCATTCCTTTCTTTATGGACCTATTGCATGAATCTCTATTATAACTATTCTTGGAGTCTGGGGCTTATATTAGGGAAATTGTGTGTTTTCCTTCATCAGAGGTAAGAGACTGAACCAGGTATTATTCTTCACCATCTGCCGTGGTGTCCAGGCCAAGGTTTTCACATGCTAGGCACTTAGCAAATATTAACTCCCTTCCATTGCTTTTCCATCAACATTTGCAAAAGCTAGCAGAACAAAAATGCACCAGCCAGTGTTTCACAGAAATGCTGCCAGCTTTAGCTCTCCCTCTTAACAAATATTATATGAAGAGCATTTATAAGAAGGTCCAGAAGAACCATCCAAGAAGGACATGAGCTTTAAAACCTCTTTGGGGATTGATTTAAGAACCAAAGGATCTAGCATAAGGTTTCTTATTCCTCTGATAATCCTACCTATTTTGCAGACTTTAAAACTCTCTGTGGACTTTTCCTTTTCCTGGAAAATCCAAGTTCTTTAGTAAATCAACTTTTCAGCCCAGTGGGTATAAAAACAGATTGTGTAGTAAATGTGCTTTAGCTTTGCTGAGTTTGCAGGCAAGAAAGAAAAGCAAAGAAATAAAGTAAAAGTGAGAGGTGTGAACTTTCCCCATCCATCTTAATGGAGTGCTAACCTTCCTTCCTCAAGGTGACCGTTTGAATTCTAGAACTCTTAAACAACAAGCTGAAATCCAAACACTCAGTCTTGGAGTGAAATTGCCTTGAAAAAGGACAGCTGTATCCAGTTTTGACTAGGATGCAGGCTTAAGAAAGCAAGCACACCCCAAATAAACTGATTTTGGCTGTCCTCTGCCAGCTTTAGGCTCTATAATCTCTCCTCCTTGCTCTGCCCTGAAATGTTCACCCTGTTTGAAAGCTGGATTGGATGTAAAATGGGGCCTTGCTTTTAGGGATGGCATCTGAGGGTTGGGCACATCAAATGAAAGACATTATCTTTTGTCAAAGACCGCCTCAAAACTCTTAGAATTTAGAGTGCTCATGATTGTTGATTTTCACCATTTGGAGTAATTTGTACAGTGCCTAGTACTAGGGATTGTATGGAGGGGAAAGGCAGAAAGAGGCTGGAGACTGACCAACGGAGCTTAACTTAAAACATCTAAAAGCAACACACGCTTATATAGAAAATGTAGAAACTGCAGATCGAAAGACATAAACAAAAATTAATCAAGTCCCTATATTCCAAAACAAAACTGTTAACATTTTGGCATTTTGCCCTGTAACAATTTTTCTCTGCATAGGATTCAGAAGGAATTTTTGTTCTTTGGTTTGAAGCTATTGACCAGATGAGAAGAGAGACTACAGGAGAAACGGAATCCAAAAAGAGCAACCTCTAGGCCTAATTTCCAAAGCATCCTTCTTGATAGTCTCCTCGTTTATAAAACAAAAAGTCTGGAACCAAACAACTCCCTGCTGGTTCTGACGTTTGGTAATTGGGTAAAAGCATAAGAGAAAAAAAGAACACCTGCTTTGAAGTCAAGTCAGGCATGGACTTCATTTCCAGCTTTAGGACGCAGCACGTGTTTCACCTCGGGCAAATTCTTTAATTTCTCTGACCTAGGTACCTCATCTTTAAAATATAAATAATAATATTACTTCATAAATACAGTATTTTGAAAACTAAAGGACATCATCTTGAAGATAATAAACAATCAAAGTTGTAAGTATTGTTCTATGATTAATATGGGCTCGGGAAGAGTTTTAGGGAAGCTTTCCTAACATAACACTCCTTCAGTCTCAGTTCTGTCTGGTCAATAGCTTCAAACAAACGAACAAAAATTCCTACTGAAACCTATGCAGAAAAAAAGTATTGCAGGGCAAAATACCAAAATTTTAACAGCATTGTTTTGGAATATAGGTACTTGAGTAATTTATGTTTATGTCTTTCTGTCTGCAGTTTCTACATTTTCTATATAAGCATGTGTTGCTTCTAAATGTTATAATAAATATTTTTGACTGGGAAAAAGAGTAAATATTCAGCAGATACTGTGTGATCAGTAGGCTAATTATTAATCAGCTCTTTGCAGATTGCTATTGCATAAATTGTGCAACTGTATACCTCAGATTTAATGGGACGGTTCTAACTACGGATATTTTGTTCCATTTATTTAACTTAGTCTGGTGTATATGGTTAATCTATACTGTTATACTAGTTGTTTGATTTAGTCTGAAACATATGATTATAAATGAGATACGATAGCAAATTACTGAGAACATACATGCTCCCACCTACCTAGGAGATTCCATCATTAAAAAGTCCTGTGTGTATACTAAGATAATAATAAGACCAAACTATTTGATTCCTGAGCAGAAAGCAAGCACAAATTGTAAGGTGGCAAGTGAGAAAGTCACACTGGGTAATGGCAGCCTGCTGTGTTTAGACAGAGAACACTTCTGGATTCAGTGGAGCACTTTATGTTGATTGGTGGGAGAGATGACAAAGGAGGAGGGAAACTGGGGAAGGTTAAAATGAAAACTAGAAATGGCTAAACAGTTTTCACTAGCTGTGAAAGAGATGCAGTGGAGATGGGATTTTTAACAGGATTTAGGAATTACAATAATTACAAAGAAATCCATGCACCTTATGCTTACAAAGAAGAAACATGTGACTCTACAGGTATCAGTCAGGTAACATTACATAACGTGTGGCTATAACCATGTTAGATTCTTTGCCAACTCAGTGTTTTCTAAGGTTAAAAAAAAAAATTGGATATCCATGTAAATAACACGTATTGGGCTCCATGTAATAGAATATGAGATTAAAAATGACTTGAAAAATTGAAGCCCAGGTGTATAGTGGTCTCCAGGTTGATGCAGTGACTCAGCAACCTCGAGGATACAGACTTTCCAGGTGTGTTTCCCCTGACATCCTCTGTGTTTCATGGCCATCTGCATAATCCAAGATGGCTGTAGCTGTTCCAAGCATCATATACACATACAACCCTGGTGTGAGTGGGGCAAGGAAGGCCGGAGGGGCAAGGAAATTCTCCTCAAGTGTCTCTCTATCAGGGAGAAGGAGATTTCCTGTAAGTTCCTCCAACAAATTTCTTATGTATCAATGGTCACCATTGGGTCAAACTGCCATTGCCATCAAGAAAAGTAGGAAGGCAAGGGTCTGTGTTTTTAGTTTCTCACACAGGCTGTGGTCTCTACCCACCTGAAAAAAGAAAAGGGTGGCAGTTAGCTATTGTGTAGAGAATCAGCAAGGAGCATCATAAGTGTTATGTTTTAAACAAATTAAAATGCATGACTCCTTAGCCAATACTGCTTAAAATAAAAGTACCTGTATTCCTCATACCATCTCTCCACCACCACCTTTACCCTCCCCTCCACTCACATATACACACAGAGAGAACGAGGACTCTCAATATTGGCCTGATTTTATTTTTTCTCTTTACTCTTCCGTCGGCTGCATTTATAGAACAAGATCATCTTACAATTACAGAAAAGAGCATTTATTTTTTGCCTCTTAGATTTCTGTGGATTTTCCTGTTTGTTTCAGATGTAACTAAAGGAATTATAACAACAAAAAACAGAAGCCAAGAATACGTGGGTTTTGTGAATGTTTGTTTTCCTGAAAAAACTGAAAGAAATACTTAATAAACATTTTTAAAATCATACAATAAATGATAACTATTGTATGTCCTTAGGCATGGAAAGAAAATTAAGCAAAACAGGCATTACACAGACATACGGGGCATAATTGAAGCAGCTTTTATTATTAACTCTTTTATATGCCATCAACATAGTTTTTAAAACCAAAAGTGAATATGTATTCATCATAGTTTAATTTTAAGTAAATAAAAATTTTTTCAGAATAGTATTTAAAATCAAAAGCCACCTATCCTGAATGACTTCAGAGTAATTAAAACGTGAAACTAAAAATGGATGACAAATTCCTATCTGCTTTGTTTTACTTTCCAATAAAAACTAAATGCAACACAAAATAAGGAGAGTAATTTAAAATTGTCATGCATTATAATAATTTCTTTGTAATGAGAACACTTCATCTTTTATACGAGCTTATTACTGTACCTGTGCAGTGATTCCAACTGCACAAATTTTTCTCAATTCCCTCAGGTAATTAGTTTTATGAAATATTGCTGGATGGCATATTCTCCCTCCCCATTACTCCTGAGTTTTTATAAAATACAAGCATTCTTACCGCAATGTTATGTTGACAAATGTAATTAACAGAAAATATTGTATGATATTCATGTCAAACATTACTTGGGCAAAATGCATATAGACTGTAAGTATTCCTAGATGACCTAATCAGGCAAAACAAATCTATCTCCCAAATCTTGACACTATAGTCCTTCTCTGGAGCAGATATTTGAGGCCTTGGAAAGCAGCTGATCCTGCATTTAACCTCACAGCCTCCCAAGACTTCATACCGTATTATACAGTGAATCTATGAAATGACCCAGGAGAATTCCTTTCAGCTCAATTTCAGTGAAGTCTTCATCCCTTTAGCCCATTGGCCAGCCCTCCCTTTCTGTTGGACCCTATTTGCAGCATCTTTATTACTTGCCATCTTGGAAGCCACAGACCATCTCAGATCTTTTATCCATCAACTCTTCACCCAAGGCACATAGGTTGCTAAACTCTCTCCAAGAATTCAAAAAAAGGGAAACTTCATTTCCTTATGCTAAACAGTGGCATCCTACCGTTGTCTTTGCCTTTCCTGTTTATACTGAACCCTACACAAGCTTTTTCACCTACCAAATGTTCCACCAGTGTCTAGAGTTTATCTGTGTATTAGAGTCTTGCACCCTTGCACTGTTCTTTCACTAAGTATAAGACAGTTGTTTCCAGTTAAACGGAATTATTGCTGCAGTACTGCAACAGATCAATTAACATTTTCCCAAGTCAGTAGTACAAAGATCCAAGACAAAGGTAAAGGAGGAAGATACTTCTGTTCACCAGATTCAAGTTGTAATTGGTTTTCCAATTAAGACTGGTTATCACGAGAAATTATTGGTTCCAAGACTAGAATGTTTACTAAACATTTACTAAATCACAGTTACTTTGAGCCAAAGCAATAAGACAAGGCAAAAACAATTTAAAAAATTTATTATGATTTTTTATATTAATTCATTTGTTGAACATCTACTAAGTACTCAAACTTTGATAAATAAGTGGGGAAGATGCAGAAGAAACACAAAACACAGTAAATTTGTTAAACTGTAGGAGTGTTTTCCATTAAGGATAATTATGGCCACATGAATCAAATCTCCCTACAAACTGCAAGATCAAAAAGAGGGAATAAATAAACCACACATGACCCACACATTTAGCATTATCTGAAAAAAATGCCATGAATTTCAAATTACCCACAAGACATAACACTAATTTTAAAATTTTTACAGAGATCTATTGTCACTACATTCTCAGAGACTGTAATGTAAGACTGTCTTTGAAACAAGGGAAGAAAATAGAGTACATAGGTGAAACAGAAAAAGAAAATCACCCTCAAAAAGATGAAATTGAACATTAATTGCTAAAGTGCTAAGCACATATCTGAGACTTCATCTGGAATAATACAAATGTTTAAAAAATAATTAAAATTTCTACTTCAAAAGCCTAAAACAGAAAAAAATAAGCAAACACACACACACACACACACACACACACACACACACACACAAGAAAAGATCAGAGCAGAAAATAAAGCATAAAGCAGAAAACCTATAGACTAACTTAATATTTCAAAATACTAGTTATTTAAAAGAGAAGTCAATAAAATGAAAAACTGCCAAATAATTTAATTTTTAAAATGAGAAAACATATATATAGAAAATGACATGACTTGGAGGAATTACCTCTTGATACGAATAAAACTTCTTTAAAAATTATAAAATACTGTTATATACACTTCTATACAATTAAATTTGAAAACTTAGATTGAATGCATAAATTATTATGAAACTAAGCTTTGACAAAATTGACATTAATAGAAATAAAAGGCTTTAAATGACAAATTTCCAGAGAAGACATAAAAATTATCAGGGAACTATCTCCCCAAGAGCAGCAGGCCAGCAGGCTCAGATGCTTTCATAGAGGAATTCTAATCAGTCTTTAAAGATGAGATAATCCCAAAGCTACATAGATTGTTTAAGAGCACAGAAAATTAATTAAAAATTCTTTTTGAAGTAAGTATAACATTGATACAGAAACCTGACTTTTTAAAATAGCACAAAAAATAAAATTATAGGCCAATATCACTGATGAACATTAACGAAAAATCCTAAATAATATATCAGCCAACAGATTCTAATACCTCATTAAGAAAATATAATCAAGTGAGGTTTATCTAAGGGATGAAAGGATGGTTCAATATGAGAACCTATATTAACATAATTCCCTATAATAAGTCTAAAAGACTTATTGCCTCTCTAAATCCTGAAAAGTTTTTGACAAATTTGATACCCATTCCTAATAAAATCTCTCCAGAAAATAAGAATGGATGCATATTTCTTTAGTTTGGCTATTTAATTTGATTTCTTTGACATGAAGATATGAAGATACACACACACTCCACACCACACATATATCTATGTATCTACATGTATATCTTACTTAATGAGGAGATGCTACATTCCCAATAGGCATTGGGGAAAAGGCTAGAAAACCTGCTGTATTAGCTACTGTTTAATATTTTACTGGAGATACTAGCCAATGTAATTAGATACAACAAAATAATTAGATGCATAAGAATCAAAAGACAAATAAAACTATGTCTATTTGCAGATGGATGATAGTTAAATGATAAACTCTGGAGAATCAGTGATAAAACTTAATGAAAGAATTCAGCAAGATAGCAAGATACAAAATTAACCTATAAAAATCAGTAACCTAAACTTGGCATTGTGGTGTGAACCTGTAGTTTCAGGTACTCCAGTGGCTGAGGTAGGAGGATTGCTTGAGCCAAAAGTTTGAGGTCAGCCTGGGCAATATAGCAAGACCCCTCTTAAAGGAAAAACAAACTAGCCTTCATATATGCAAATAATAGTCAGTTAGAAGATATAATTCAAAAGAGAAAACTTTATTTAAACCAGCAACAAAAATAAAATGCCTAGGCATATATTTAACCAAAAAAAATCACAACTTGTATGAAACAAATCATAAAATACTCTCAAAAGATATGAAAATAACATTGAAAAACATATCTTGTTCTTCATAAGAATATCTCAACATCATCATGATATCAGTTCTCTTTGAACTAATTTATAAATTCAATTCAACCCAAATAAAAATGCTACAAAGTATTTTTTTCTTGCAAACTAGACAAGTTGATTCTGAAGTTCATTTAGAAAAATAAACATGTAAAATAGCTAGGAACAAAAACTGAAAAGAAAGAACTATGGGTTGAGCTATGAGCCCTACCAAATACTTAAAAGCACTAAAATGCCTCTATAATTAAAGGTGTGGTAATGGCATATGAACAGAAAGATCAATGAAATAGAACAGAAACAGAACACTCTAATATGGATATTTAGTATGTAATAAAGTGGTATCTCAAGTGACTGAGGCAACAGAGACCTAAGTAAATGATGTTGAAATGTTCCGGTAGACATTTAAAAAAAGAAAAAGTATATATCCAGTGTTCCCACGATACACAAGAATAAACTCTAAATGCATCAGGGATCAATGTTTTTCTCTTTCTCTCTCTCTCTCTCTTTCTTTCTTTCTTTCCTTTCTCTCTCTCTCTCTCTCTCTATCTCTATCTCTCTTTCTTTTTTTCCAAGAGGGGGTCTTGCTCTGTCACCCAGGCTGGAGTGCAGTGGCACAATCTCGGCTCACAGCAACCTCCACCTCCCGGGTTTAAGCAATTCTCCTGCATCAGCCTCCCAAGTAGCTGGGATTACAGGTGTGCACCACTATGCCCAGCTAATTTTTGTATTTTTAGTAGAGACAGGGTTTCACCATGTTGGTCAGGCTTGTCTTGAACTCCTGACTTCACAATCTGCCTGCCTCAGCCTCCCACAGTGCTGGGATTGTAGGCATGAGCCACCACGCCTGGCTAATGTTTTTTAAAAATGAAATTGTATAAGTACTAGAACAAAACCTAATGAATGTGTATATAACTTGGGTAAAGGAAAAAGGTTTCCCAAATGTCACTCAAAATCCATGTGTGATAATGAAAAGATTGATAAATTTGATCACATAAAAGTAAAGAGTTTTTTAATTAAAAACGAACACACCAGAAACAAAAACAAATGACAATCTGGTAGCAACAACTGCAATATATATCACAGAAAAGGAACTATTATCCCAAATGTATAAAGCACTTTTTAAAATTGGGGAAGGGGGATGGAAACATGAGAAATCCTATAGAAAATGAACAAAAGACATGAGCAAAAATAATTCACCAAAAATATGTAAAAATTACTTTAAACATATGAAAAAAATTAAATCACATTTATTATAAGATAGATACAATCCAAATGACATAAAGATAATTTTTCACCCATCAGATTGCTAAAAATTCAACAGTTGACTATAATCTGTTGGCAAAGCTCTGGAAAAACAAGCACATTCACATTGCTGGTAGGACTGCAAAATGATACAATTTCTATAGCAGGGAATTTGGCAATATCCAACAAAATAACTATGTAGCAATCCCAGCTCTATAAATCTATCTTGAAAATAAACTTTTAACAATATGAAAACAAATATGCATCTGATTATTCATTACAGCATTACTTGCAATGGCAAAACACCAAAAACTATCTAATTGTCCAGAAATAGGAAGACTAAGTGTTTAAGCATGTCCATATTCAGGTGGGTCTTAGGAGGTTGATTGAACAAACTAAAGTATATCAACCGCATGTATTAGGCAACTGTAAAATGTAAGGAGAAGATCTCTGTAAAATGACAAAAAATATTTCCAGGATACCTTATTAGGGGAAAAAATAACAATGTACAAGAATATATATGGTATGTTTCCTGTTATGTAAGAAAGAAAATGCAGATGTCTGCTTATTTTTGCAAAGAGAAACACAGTAAGTTTAAGCCAGAAAGTAGTGCAATTGGTTACTTACGAAAGGTATGAAAGAACAGGGATAAAAGGAATAGTAGAGGGAGGATATTTCTCTGGATATACTTTTATATATGGTTTCGACTTTTGAAATATATTAATGTCCTTCATATTAAAAAGGTAAAATTATATCAGTAAGAATGGCAGTAGAAAAAGAAAAAAAACCCTAAAACCCTAAACAGAAACATATAAACCCACCTGTATTTCTTTTATGTTACCCAGGCTGGAATGCAGTGGCACAATCATAGCTCACAGCAGCCTCAACTTCCTGGGCTCAACCTATCCTCCCACCTCAGCCTCCTGAGTAGCTGACACTACAGGCACACACCACCACACGCAGCTAATTTTTTTACTTCTGTGGAGACAAGGTTTCACCATGTTGCCCAGGCTTGTTTTGAACTCCTAGGCTCAAGCAATCCATACACATCAGCCTCCCAAAGTGCTGGTATTACAGGTGTGAGCCACTGTGCCCTGCCATCCCCATTGTATTTCAAATGAATGGTGTAACCACACTGAATGGGAAAAATAAAAGGATACATTTAATTAACTTTTAAACAAAAGACTTTGATCATATACATTCTCAGTCCAGTGGAAAAAGGAATGGCAAGCAAATCTTGAACTCTTTCATAGATTTGTTTTTATAATGGTATGTCTATGTAGCAATTCTGAAACAATTTTTTGTGTCTTGTAGGATTGAGAAAATGAGTAAATACATTTGTGTTATTGGAAGCTGAAATTCTTACTGTGGAGAAAGAAACATACAAATATGGAATGGGGAAAAGCAAGAAAGAATCCTGTGGGTTGAGCTGGAATTGGCATCAGTTCAAATCTGTGATTTTGCAAATAGATAGATATAGGTAGGCAGATAAAGACCTAGGAGCAATGACATACCAGTGGCTATGAGCACACCTAGCATCCAAATCTTGGTTTCTAAATACCATTCCTCAATAAAGGATCAGTGTTCCTTGGACAAATGATTGATTCCACTGCTAGGGCAGGCAAGGTACAAAGTGAGACTGGAACATCTTGTTGTGCCAATAAGCATGTGTAAGAAATGCTTCAGTCATCAGTAAAACAGCAGAGGTGAATTATAATACAAGATATTGGGTCTCACCCTTTCATCCAGGCTGGAACGTAGTGGCATGATCATAGCTTACTGCAGCCTCAAACTTTTGGCCTCAAGCAATCCTCACACCTCAGCTTCCCAGGATCACAGGCATGAGCCACCATGCCCAGCTCTATTTTTTTTTTTATATATTTGACTGCTGGCAGTTTTTAGGCTTCACCTCTCCCTCTTCCTCTTGTGTTCTACTGTAAATAGCTAGAAAGAAAGCCTTGACACTCTTTCCTTTCTTTGACACTGACAGCGGAGTCAAACCACAGAAGTCCCATAGGGACATTAATGCATGCAACTTACTCTCAAATGGTACAGAAAAAAAATGTATTCAAATATATGTATACGATGTGTGTGTATATATCTATCTACATATCTACCAATCTATACTTATGTACATCTATCATTTATCTATATCTATCTATATAGACTTAGGTAGATAGTTATAGAGGATTGAGAGAGAAAGATAAAACGAATGTGACGAAATGACTAAAAACTAATCAATCTGATAAAGAGTATATTGGATGTCTTGGTATTATTATTTAAGCTTTTCTCTAAGCTAAAAATTATTTCAAAATAAAAAGCTTTAAAAAAAAAGTATGGAATATGACACCAAGATCACAGGTAACCAAATAAAAAATAGATAAATACAATGTCATCAAATTATCAGATTATCAAGATAGTGAAAAAATAACTTACCAGATGAAAGAAAATATTTACAAATCATGTATCTGCCAATTGATTAATATCTAGCATATATAAAGAACTCCTACAACTCAACAACAAAAATCAAATAATCCAATTCAAAATGGCCAAAGAACTTGAATAGACATTTTTCAAAAAAGATACATAAATAGCCAATAAGCACATGAAAAGATGCTTAATATACTTAGTTATTAGGGAAATACAAATAAAAACTGCAATGAGATAACACTTTACACCTACTTGATGGCTAAAACTATAGAAGAAAAGGTAAAATAACAAGTGTTGACAAGAATGTAGAGAAATTGAAGCCCTTGTGTATTGCTGCTGGAAATGTAAATGATGCAGCCACTGTGGAGAACAATTTGGAATTCCTCAAAAAGTTATAGAGCTACCACATGACCCAGCGGTCCCACTCCCAGGTGTGTATCTGAAAAATATTGAAACCAGGGATTCAAACAGGCATTTGCTCACCAATGTTCATCCCAGCACTATTCACAGTAGCCAAAAGTATAAACAACCCAATGTCCATCAATAGATAAATGGATAAACAAAGTATGGTATATACATAAATAGTCATGAAAAGAAATGACATATTGATACATACTACAAAATAGGTGGACATTGAAAATATTGCATAAGTGAAATAAGCCAGACACAGAAGCACATCGTAAGATCATACACAAAGTACCAAGAACAGGCAAATTTTTTTGATATAGAAAGTAGAATTAAAGATAATCAGGAGCTGAGAGGGAAGTTGTTAGTGTTTAATGAGTACAGAGTTTATGTTGGGATGATGAAAAAGTTTGAGTATAGATTTAGGAGGATCATGGCAGACGGGAGGCAGGAATAGATTGCAGCTCTCACTTAGATGGACAGAGCAGCATGTGGAATCTCGCATCATGAAGTTTTGCTCCAGGACTATTGCAGGAATAAATCAGGAAAGCAAAGAGAACTCACAGACTCTCTGAAGGAAGTGGATTGCTCCTGCAGGACCTGGGAGACATCCCAAATGCTAGCAGGTGCTGGTATCCATGGCTGAGAGAGCCACATACAGTTCATATCACAGGATTCTGTGCAGACAACCCCCAGTACTAGCCTGGAGCCTGGTAGACCTGCTGGGTGGCTAGATCCAGAAGAGAGATAACAATCACTACAGCTTGGTTCCCAGGAAACCACATACCTAGGAAAAGGGGGAGAGTGCTACATCAAGGGAATATACTGTGGGACAAAAGAATCTGAACAACAGCATTGAGCCCTAAACCTTCCTTGACATAGCCTATCCAAATGAGAAGAAACCAGAAAACCAACTCTGGTAATATCACAAAACAGAGTTCTTCAACACTCCCAAAAAAATCACACTAGGTCAACAGCAATGGTTCCAAACCAAGAAGAAATCCCTAACTTCCCTGAGAAAGAATTGAGAAGGTCAGTTACTAAGGTAATCAAGGAGGCACCAGAAAAAGGCAAAACCTGATTTAAAGAAATCAAAAAAGTGATATAAGAAGTGAAGGGAGAAATATTCAATAAAATATATAGCATAAATAAAAAACAATCAAAACTTTAGGAAACAATGAGCAAACTTATAGAAATGCAGAATACTCTGGAAAGTCTCAGCAATAGACTCAAACAGGCAAAAGAAAGAACTTCAGAGCTCAAAGACAAGTTTTTTTTTGTTAACCCAATCCAACAAAGGCAAAGAAAAAAGAATAAGAAAACACGAACAAAGCCTCCCAGAAGTCTGGGATTACGTTAAGCAACAAAACCTAAGAATAATCAGTATTCCTGAGGAAGAAGAGAAATCTAAAAGTTTAGAAAGCGTATTTGGGGGAATAATAGAGGAAAACTTCGCTGGCCTTGCTAGAGACCTAGACATTCAAATACAAAAAGCTCAAAGAACATCCAGGAAATTCATCCACGCAAAGATCATTGCCTAGGCACATTGTCATTGGGTTATTCAAAATTAAGATAATGAAAAGAATCTTAAGAGCTGTGAGACAAAAGTACCAGGTAACTTATAAATGAAAACCTAGCAGATTAACAGCAGATTTCTCAGCAGAAACCCTACAAACTAGAAGGGATTGGGGCCCTATCTTCAGCCTCCTTGAAGAAAACAATTATCAGCCAAGAATTTGTATCCAGCAAAACTAAGCTTCATAAATGAAGAAAAGATACAGTCTTTTTCAGACAAACAAATGCTGAAGAGAATTTGCCACTACCAAGCCAACACTACAAGAACTGCTAAAAGGAGCTCTAACTCTTGAAACAAATCCTGGAAACACATCAAAACAGAACTTCTTTAAAGCATAAATCTCACAGGGCCTACAAAAAATAAAATTAAAACAAACAAACAAACAAGGTATACAAGCAATAGCATGATGAACAGAATAGTACCTCACATCTCAATACTAATGGTGAATGTAAATGGCTTAAATGTCCCACTTAAAAGATAAAGAATGGGTAAGAATTCACCAACCATGTGCCTGCTGCCTTTAAGAGACTTACCTAACACATAAGGACTCACATAAACTTAAAGTAAAGGGGTGGAAAAACATATTCCATGCAAATGAACACCAAAAGCAAGCGGGAGTAGCTATTCTTATATCAGACAAAGCAAACTTTAAAGCAACAGCAGTTAAAAATGACAAAGAGAGACATTATATAATGATAAAAGGCCTTATAGAACAGGAAAATATCAAAATCCTAAATATATAAGCACCTAACAGGGAAGCTGCCAAATTTATAAAACAATTACTGCTAGACCTAAGAAATGAGATAGCAACACAATAATAGTGGGGGACTTCAATACTACACTGACAGCACTAGACAGTCATCAAGATACAAAGTCAATAAAGAAAAAATGGATTTAAACTATGCCCTAGAATGAATAGACTTAACAGATATTTGCAGAACATTCTATCCAACAACCACAGAATATACATTCTATTCATCAGTACTTGGAACTTTCTCCAAGTTCTTCACAGAACAAGAAAAAAAATTCTAAAATAAATATACAGCCAAAAAAGAGTCCACACAGCCCAAGCAAAACTAAGCAGAAAGAACAAATCTGGAGGCATCACATTACCTAATTTCAAACTGTACTAGAAAACCATAGTCACCAAAACGGCATGGTCCTGATGTAAAAGTTGGCACATATACCAATGGAACAGAATAGAGAACCCAGAAATAAACCCAAATACTTACAGTCAACTCATCTTTGACAAAGCAAAAAGTGAGGCAAAGATATCCTATTTGACAAAACAAAAACATAAAGTGAGGAAAGATATTCTATTCAACCAATGGTGCTAGGTAATCGGCAAGCCACATGTAGGAGAATGAAACAAGATCCCCAGCTCTTACCTTAATACAAAAATCAACTCAAGATGGATTAAAGACTTAAATCTAAGACCTGAAACTATAAAAATTCTAGAAGATAACATTGGAGAAACCCTTCTAGACATTGACTTAGGCAAGATTTCATGACCAAGAACCCAAAAGCAAATGCAATTTTAAAAAAGATAAATAGCAGGGATTTAATTAAACTAAAGAGCTTTTGCAAGGCAAAAGGAACAGTCAGCAGAGTAAACAGACAACCCACAGAGTGGGAGAAAATCTTCACAATATATATACCTCACAAAGGACTAATATCCAGAATCTACAACAAATTTGAACAAACTAACAACAACAAAAACAATCCCATCAAAAAGGAGGCTAAGGACATAAACAGATATTTCTCAAAAGAAGATATACAAATGGCCAAAAAGATATGAAAAAATACTCAACATCACTAATAATCCAGGAAATGAAAATCAAAACCACAATGCAATACCACCTTACTCCTGCAAGAATGACCATAAGCAAAAAATAAAAAATAATACATATTGGTGTGGATGCCATGAACAGGGAACACTTCTACACTGCTAGTAGGAGTGTAAACTAGTACAACCACTGTGGAAAACAGTGTGGATACTACTTAAAGAACTAAAAGTAGAACTACCATTTGATCTAGCAATCCCACTACTGTGTGTCTACCCAGAGGAAAAGAAGTCATTGTAGGAAAAAGATAATTGCACAATTGCAAAAATGTGGAACCAACCCAAATGTCCATCAGTCAATGAGTGGATAAAGAAACCGGTGTATAAAAAGAAACTGATAAAGATAGAAAAAGGAATGAATTAATGGCATTCTTAGTAACCTGGATGAGATTCAAGACTACTATTCTAAGTGAAGTAATTCAGGGATGGAAACCAAACATTGTATGTTCTCACTTACAAGTGGGAGCTAAGCTATGACAATGCAAAGACATAAGAATGACACAATGGACTTTGGGGACTCGGGGAAATGGTGGGATGGGGGTGGGAATAAAATACTACAAATTGGGTGCAGTGTACACTGCTCAGGTTATGAGTTCACCAAAATCTCACAAATCACCACTAAAGAACTTATTAATTTAATCAAATACCATCTGTTCCCCAATAACTATGGAAATAAAAAATTTAAGAAAAAAAGAAAAAGTTTGAGATATTAGATAATGGTGATAATTACACAACATTATAAATTACTTAATGCTACTTAATTATACACTTACAAATAGTTAAAATGATAAACACTATGCTATGTATATTTTACAACAGTTTTTTAAAAATCAAAAAAGAAATGTATGTGAGAAAATTATTATATAACTTTACAATGCAAGATACACTAGAAACCATCAAAGTACTCTCTGGTTTGAATATAAAGAATATGGTACACACTTTCTTTAAAGCAAACAAACAAAAATAAAAACCTTAAGCCACATTTTAGGTGAGAGAAGACTCTCAGTTTTGAAATAGTGACAGAATTTACTGTGTATTATTATTCTTTAGTGGTAATCTAAGTAAACTGTAAGTTCCTTTAGATTGAAAATCATCACTTCACTTACCTTTGTATTCCAAGATCTGTTATTAGATAAATAACTGTATGATGGAAGAATGGAGGGATGAATTAATTGGACTGAAGATTTAAGCTTTATGGGTTAGAGAAGAACTAAGGTCTGAAAAAGTCAGAGAAGATATCATGGAAAGGGTGTGATCTGAGATAGGAAGGACATGAGGATTTGGAAGGACCCGCTTAGTGAAAAATAGAGAGGCACTGACCAGTCTCATGCTTCCATGAAAGTGTAATGGCACGTGGGCTTTTTCATTCTTAGTTTAGAGGCACTATGTTAAAAGCTAGGTTTTTCAGGTTTTTGGTTGTGCTTCTAGGCTCCAGTTCCATGAAGCTCAGATTTGTCAGGTGATCTTGAGGCTTAAAAATGGAATAGTGAGTCTTTTCTTCTATTCGGCACAATTGAGCCATTTCTGAGTATAATATCTTCTAATTTGGTTAATTTTACTGGAAAAGGTCAAATGATTTATGATGTATAAAATTATAGTTGTGATTTCAGTTAGATGAATCAGAGAGTAAATCATAACCACAGAAAAAGAACAGCCTCGTAGATCAATCAGAGAATATTCTACCTGAAATTTCCAGTATAAAAAGAGAGGTCAATAAAGGTTTGGAGAGCAATAAAAAAGCTCTTTCAGAAATACAGTCATTAAAATAACTTCCTATAATCTCCCCCACTAGAAAGAAACTCTGAAAAGGACTGGAAACAGCAATGGCTGGAAACACAGTGTACTACATTGCAGAAGAGAAGTGTCAACCATAGACACTGATGAAGATGCGTAAGTTCTGTTTCCAGGAATTCCTGGAATTTCCTGGAATTTTCTGGAAATTCCTCATTTCCAGAAATGAGGAAGTTAGACATTGGTGACTATGGGTCTTAGTTCGACTTTGCTTATAAACATTCACTTCCGTATTTATTTTTCCCTTGCTAGCTTGAGAAAATATAAGTGTATTGAAATGTAAAGATACTAAATGCACAAAGCAAGTCGCAAAATAAAAACTTGAGAATTCTGAGAAATATGCATCACACTTCTAACAGTTATCTAAAGTGGGAGGTGGGTGGGGAGGACGGAGAAGTGTAGAAAATTAGAGAGAACTTCCTTACTATCTATTGTTCCTTATATATTTTAATAGTAGTAATATTTATTAACACAGTTTTTACTATGCACTCTTCTTTGTCTTTGATTTACAGAAATGTCTATTTTGAATTATTAGCATGGTTATTTTGGCCATAGGTCTTCCTAACAAATATTAGATTAGCTAATATTTATTTTTACTCATTTCTGTGAAGTTTTTTACTGTTACTTATTATCATTATTCCTGATATAGGCCATTTGTTAAATATATGTTTGTCAATTTAAGTTTCATATTTGTAATATGACTTTTTATTTAAACTTTCAAAAGTTTTTTTGAAAAAGGCCTTACCAGGCCAGATTTCCAGATTTCGGATTTTAAAAATGTTAATCCAAACCTGTTATTATCATATTTTTACCTCGCCTTTTTTCCTGCCCTACCATCTCTAGAAAGAAATATCATTTTCCTTCGTCTAAATTATTTCTCCCCAGCAGCTACTTTGTCTTCTTTGTAGCAACAGAAAAATACCTACTCTAAAGGCCAAGGTCAGAGATGCCAAAGGAGTACAAATGACCCTTTTTCTGAGAAGCAGGAATTTAGGTAGAGGTGTTGACCCCATTATACGATCTGATCAAGTCTTGAGAGGAAGCGAATGGTATGTTTGGAACATACAGAGTAACATGCAAGACTGGGGAACCAAAGTGTATCCTGGAGTAGCTCTAAGTCCTAAGTTGATCCTTTAAGCTATTGGCGAACAAGAAATTAAATAAATAGATACTAAAATATAAGTAACTAGATTAAATGGATTCTAAAATATAAAAAATATGCAAGACAAGGATTTATTGAGTGTTGATTACACCACATATAGTATACTAGTATACTATTTACATTATCACATAAATGTTCACAATAACTTTGAAAGCAAGAAATAAGCATCTCTCTTTTGAAGATGAGGAAAATTGAGTCACTGAGGAATTACAGAAATTGCCCAAGGGGACACACTCAGTAAGTGGAGAGCCAAGATTTGAACCCCTATCTATCTGCCTCCTTACATTTTTACATAATATCTTTTTACATTCATACATAATATCTTCATTCAAGTCAATATTCAGCCTCACCATTCTAAATAAATGACTCCATCATTCACAGCATCTGCTATTAACTGGAGAGTCTGGATTGATAAGGTTCAGTTTGTTCCTTTCATATAAGGGTAAATATTTTCAACCTTGCAAGTGTAGGTAAAAAGGTTAATGATCTGAACTGTTCAGAGTGAACCCATCCTCACAGTACTTCTTACAAACAAAATCACACTGGCTTTCCTAATCCAATTTTAGCAAGAGAAAATGTTTCGTAAAAGACAGTAAGTCATGGTAAGGTCTTATAACCTATCAGCTGTTACTGTCCTTTGCACCTCCTGTCCTCGGGTGCTAGACTGCTGTCTGCCTCCCCCATGCAGCGCGCAAAGGGCTTTATTATTACCAGCTGAGAGCCAAGGCAGCTGAAGGGCACGTTGTCACTACAGTTCGCTCCCCCACATGTCAACATATTCTGAAAGCTACTGACATCTGATTTTAACTCCTTGCTGCCTTCTGTTCTCTGACTTTGACAGATTTTAATGAGACGAGTGCTAGCCAGGGGTTTCCCTTCTCAACCTTCCCCTGCCTCGCCCCTCAGGAACTCACTTTGGTGCTGCCATCCTTTGTGAAATGGCAAACTAAGTAAGAAAAACTGCTGATAAGGAGGAATAGACTTATGCCCAGAGGATAAACTTAACAGAGCTCACCTAGGCTGGCTGGCATTGAGCCCTGCCTCTATCTTTTGACATGTCTCACAAAAGAGAAACAGCCAGTGCTTCCAGGACTCTTCTGTGTAAGTGCCAGGAGATGTGTCAAGTACAACTCAGTTTTCCAGCATTATATTGACACATTTAGTGTTTATAAAGAAAATTCAAGTGAGTCATCAGGTATACTCTCAACCCACATACCTAGGTGGATGCTCAGAATAACTTCCCTTTACTGAGCGCCACACTCTATGACTCTGTAAGACCAGCTTTAGGGTCGGAAAGACCTGTGTCCAAAATCACACTTCAGTCACTTGGGGAATTTTCTTCAAAGAGTTTGAGAGAATTACTGTGACCCCTTCCATCCCCTCCTCTCCCACCAGGTTTTCTAATATCTCAATTTAGAAATTCAAGGTTGGGGGCAGCTGGAAGAGAAGACTCTCGAGAGAAATCATGAGTAAGTGGAAGAAGAAATCTCAAGAAATCTTGAGTAAGTGGAAGAAGATTCTTGGGGCCCAAGGGAGTTTGCCTTGCTTGTCTAGGAAACAACCACTCAGTCATATTGCCCTGTAGTACAGAGCTGCGGGATGTCTTTAGGACAAGGGTTCTGAGGTAGTACACCCCAAACCCTTTAGCTTGACCAGAGCACGCTAGAGAATGAGTAGTCCCACATGCCCCAATCAGAGAAAAAACGGGAATGAAATGTCCTGTTGTACTGACAGGTGGCCCAGAACATGAGATCATCATGACTGAAGGCAGCGGTAAAATATTCAAACATCAGCAGATGCTGGTCCATGTCCAAAGGCCAGATGGGACCCATTTCATCACCAGCAGAGACTGGACAAGGACACAGAAGCTAGGGAGCCCTCCTCCAGGAACCAGGATGTTGTTTCTGAAAGCTTCCCTCTGTGCACAGATGTCTTCCCAAAGAAAGGAAGAAGGAAAGGGAAGGGAAAGAAGTCTTCAAAGACTGTGCTCTACACCCAAGTGAATAGATTGAGACTAAGATAATAATACTTAAGTTGACTAGGAAAAAATCAGCATGACAAAATGAATAGAATAGACTGTGCTCCGGGACAGAATGAGGGTTAAGTGCAAAACTAAATTCAAACATGGATAAAGAAAACAGTTGCATTTTGAATTGCAGAGTGTGCTAGTTTTACCTGATAAACATATTGCTTCTATTTATCTCTAAATATTGCTAAAAAAAATTATTGAACGTAACTGCACAAAAAGGAGCTTAGTACACTCATGACCAAAAATTTTTCATAAGATGACATTAAACCACAAATCAATATCCATTGATTATATTGGTTCAACCAGTAACCAACACAGTATATTTGCAGTCACCCATGGTGCTCCGTGTGTCCCATGAAGACATCAATAAAGATTTTGGCCATTGCCTGGCTGAAATCAACATACACAAAATCTAGATAGAGTGTGATGTAAGAAACAAGTGCAGCTGTGGAGTTAGAAAATCTCTCTTTAAATTCCACAAAAAAAAAATTTACTTTACGTCTCTATGATTTCCTTTTTTAAAAAGATTTTGCATTTGCAAAGTGAGGATCAAATTCACTAATAACACCTGATTCAAGACTTGCTGTGACAATCAACAGAGATTACATACGTTGTAAATATCAACCACCATACAGATATTGGTTATTATCTCTTAATATATGGATGTCTTATTTAAATCTCATCATTTTAAAAAAGAAATGATGGGTTTGTTATATGCCTTTGTAACAAATCCATGTAGACTTTCAGTGATCTCTGTTTAACTTTTCAAGTACTTATAAACCATCCATTTTTAAAATTCATCCAAAACATTTGCCAAGGGAAGTTTCAGAAATCCTCTGTCTTTCCTAATATTTTTTAAAACAAGGACTTTTTGGCATGTCTCCAGTTATTAATAATTCCATGGGGATCATTGGACTGGTTCAATGATCACATTTATAATTCTTTTAAGTTTTCTGAGACATTAATAATTAGAGCCTAAAGACTTGGGCATAAGTATAACTATCCAGTTCACTCTTCAACTAACTTGTCCTTTTCCTACATCAGGCAAAGTACACAAACCTCCAAGCCATGTTGGTTTGCTCCTCTTCAATTTAAAGATAACGTTCCTTAACACAAAAGAGAAGACACATGAGAAGTCAAGAACTCTGCTTTCTCTTAATTTTCTTGTAATAGCATAGCTTTCTACTAAGAGTGAGCTGTTTCTTCCCCATTTTCCATTCTCGCCCTGAACTAAGCTCACAGTGGGCTCTGTCCTTTCCAACACTGACACCCTTCTTGAGAGTGGTACTCCTCTTTGGCAGCTCTCTTTGGTCATGAGCCCCTCCTGCCGCCTTCAGCACATGTTCATGTCAAAAAGAAATTGTCTTAAGAGACAGCCCATGCAGAAAAATTCTTGGCATTTGAGAGAAAGCTCCAGGTACCAAATTAGAGCCCAGATTGTAAGGGATAGTGACTAACAGCTTTGTAGTTAAGCAGTCCCAAGTTCAAATACTAGTTCTTACAGTCTCCAGCAGTACATCCTGGGGAAATAAAAATATCTCTCCAAACCTTAGTTTTCTCATCAGAAAAAAAAAAAGAAAGAAAGAATGCCTATGTCATCTAATCATATAGGATTACATGTGATGATATATTTCAAAGTTCAGCAGCATCCTGCTCTGGTGGGCATGTAAAGAAGCTTAGAAAAGAAATGAATTCACATTAATGTATAAGCATAAAGGCAGAAAATAAAACTTCATGGTAAGAACCAAAATCTTAACAATAGGTATATTTGGGCCACAATCTTTTCACTTGTCTGAATGTTCTAAGATTCCTTTAAGAGGCAACAATTCCTTTTAAAGTTGATTTATAAAAATAGTTCAATAGTTCAGTCATCTCTGCTTAAAGACAAAGCAGGATTTTTTTTAACTCTCATGTTTTAAAAAGTCTTTTAGAAGAAATACTCCCTGGGGAAAACACAGTTTTGAACTCAACCTGAAATCTACCTTAGTGGCTCATAGCTGGACTTGGGAAAAGGAATTCTGTCTTCACAGGAGCATTTAGTGAGCTCTGATTATGTGATCATCCCAAAGACAGGTGTGGGGAGGACTAAGTATAATAGCTGATTCCTGACCTCAGGGAGTATTTGGCATAGCTGGAAAGAGAAGATTAACCATAATATAAGTATGTGCCCTATTTTGTATTATGGATTATAAATATAAGAAAGAAGATCAGATAAGTTGGGATGAGTTGTAGAGTGAAGCAAGATGTCCCCAGAACTGCCTTCTACAGAAACACAGCCATGTCCCTTCGAAGAGTTGCTTACTGGCAACTAAATTATATTGCTTACTGGCATGTTGGAGGAACCTGCTTAACTTTGAATAACAATCATTTCTTAAACATACTTGACAACAGAAGCTCTTTTTTAGGGAATACTTTTAGCAACTTGCAGAGTTGCCCAACCTCAGAGCTAATGTTAGCAAGAACAGATTCATGCAGGATATGCACTTGCTCTGGGCCTTGAAGAATGGGTAACTTTTAGATGAGCAGAGGGTGGAAGAGGCTTCAGAGGATGAATCATTTAAGGGCTGAATGCATAGACTCAAAACATATCTATGATCAGAGCTGATCTTGAGAGCTGGAGGTAGGCCTAGAGGGAGAGGCGGAAAGGGTCAAGTAGCCCCAGATTTTAAAGTTCAGAAGGGTGTGGATCAGAGGTTTTCAAAATGCAAACCTTGCATCACCTGCGTCAGAATTTGCATTGGTGCTTGTTAAAAAGTACTCAGCTCCATCAAACTCAAAAGCTTCTACACAGTGAAGAAAACAATCAAAAGTGATTGAGAGAAATACAATTAGAGAATGGGAGAAAATATTTGCAAACCATACATCTGGTAAGGGGTTAATATCCAAAATATATAAGGAACGCAAACTACTCAATGATAACAAAACAACCCAATTTAAAAGTGGGCAAAGGAGCTGAATAGATAGTTCTCAAAAGAAGACATATAAATGACCAAGAGGTTCATGAAAAAATGCTCAGCCATATTAATTATTAGGGAAATGTAAATGAAAACTACAAAGGGATATACCTTATACCTGTTTGAATGACTATTGTCAAAAAAACAAAAGATAGGCTAGGCACGGTGGCTCATACCTGTAACGCCAGCACTTTGGGAGTCTGAGGAGGGCAGGTCATGAGGTCAAGAGATAGAGACCATCCTGGTCAACATGGTGAAAGCCTGTCTCTACTAAAAATATAAAAAATAGCCAGGTGTGGTGGTGGGTGCCTGTAGTCCCAGCTACTCAGGAGGTTGAGGCAGAAGAATCATTTGAACCCGGGAGGCAGAGGTTGCAGTGAGCTGAGATTGCACCACTGTACTCCAGCCTGGCAACAGAGAGACTCCCTCTCAAAAAAAAAAAAAAGATAACAAGTGTTGGTGAGGTAGTGAAGGTAAGGAAGCCCTTGCATAGGGAGTGGGAATATAAACTAGTACAGCTATATGGAAAACAGTATGGAGGCTCCTCAAAAAATCAAACATAGAACTACCATATGTGATCCAGCAATCTCACTGCTGAGTATATATCTAAAGAAAATGAAATCAGTATGTCAAACAGATCATTGCACTCTCATGTTTATTGCAGTGTTATTCGTGAGAGTTAAGACGTGAGATCAACCTAGTGTCCATCAGGGATGAATGGATAAAGAAAATGTGGCATATATACATATGATATTCAACCTTAAAGAGAAAGAAATCTTGTCATTTGCAACAACATGGATAAACCTGGAGGACATTATGCTAAGTGAAATAAATCAGCCACAGAAAGACAAATGCTGCATGATATGACTTCCATATGGAATCTAAAAAAGCTGAACTTATGCAAGCGAAGAGTAGAATCGTGGTTACCTGGGTTGAGCAGGGAGGGATGTTGAGGAGATATTGGTCAAAGATACAAAATTCTATTAAGAGAGGAAGAATAAGTTCAAGAGATCTATTACATAACATGATGACTATAGTTAACAGTGTATCATATTCTTAAAAATTACTAAGTGTTCTCAACACACAAAAACGTATGGGAGGTAATACATATGTTAATTAGCTTGAATGGGACATTCCATGATGCATCCATATTTCAAAACATTATATTGTACATAACGTACACAATATTATTTAATATAAATAAATTTTTAAAAAAGAAAAAACATTACTCAGCTCCAACCTCAGTTCTACTGAAGGTGGTCTTGATAATTTGCATTTTAAAATAGCTCCCAAGGTGACCTTTAAGCACTCTAAAGTTTGTAAAAACTAGAATCCCGGTACAGAAGGGGAAAAACAAGCTAGATTTGATTGGAAAATCAAGCTTAATTGGAAAAACAAACACTCCCACACTCGTGCACTTATTTATCTGAGATGTATTGAGCACCAGCTATATGCCAGGCCCTCTTCAGGCTCTCAGTTGCTTTGCTTTTGTGATTGGAAGAAAATTGGTTCTTGCCCTCTTGGGACTTATGCTCAGTGGTCAATTAAGATATATTTATTGTTTAGGAGCCTTGGGGTTCTGTCTTGGGTGCCATGATGAGGCTTCCTTTGCTCACTTTCTGAGGAGTGGGCCGGCCTTCAGAATAGGGAGTCTACTGTGAGCACACAGGGTAGAGGGTGGTGGGGGGAATGGGGGAGTGGGACTCATTAGGAGCCCCAATGGCCCCTGATCATTTGACCAATCTTGAAAATTTGGTGGGGGGTGAGGGGGGTTGGGGGGTGGAACTCGTTAGGAGCTCCAATGGCCCCTGACCATTTGACCAATCTTGAAAATTTGGCATCTGCCTTACTCCTGAGGCCCATTTCTACCTAGTGCCCTATTGAAATAAGTAGATTTTTGCCCCAGTCCATTTCCCTGTGCCTCTATCCTGTTTCCCTGCTTATCTCTGAAGACTTATCTCTGTAGTATCTCTTCTGATCATTCTGATTGAAACATTCTAACTTGGAGACCTACTTACTGGTTGGCTTATCTCCCTGGTAAGGACTCTCTCTTGCCATCGGTCTTCCTGGAGCCACATGGATGGCCACTCCCAAACTCCCAACCACTGCGCTTGGACCACCTCTCTACTCCAACACATTGAACTCATCCTTTGCTAGCTACTTACCTGAACTACAACCTACTTTTGCTGTTGATTCAGGTGGTTTTGTAGACTCAGCTTTGTGGTTAAGCAGTCCCAAGTTCAATTCCTAGTTTTTACAATCTCCAACTGCACATCCCTGGGAAATGAAAATGTATTTCTAAGCCTTGGTTTTCTCATTTGAAAAAAAAGAAAAATAATGCCTATCTCCTCAGATTATATAGGATTAAACGTGATGATGTACTTTAAAGTCCTAGTACAAAGCCTGGCACAAAGCAGGTACTTAATCAGTGAGAGACAATTTACTCATCTTGGGCATCTTTACCCTCCAGACTGTAATTTTCTTTTAGCAACTACATCCATGCCTGTTTCTACAACTTCATTCTGACCTTTGGGCAGGGGTGTGGGTGGGAGTGGAGTACGGGGATCAAGTTCTGAGTCCTGTCCCTATGCACACTCTCCAAAAATGGCACCTTTACAAAGATTTTTAAACGTAATATGCTAACTAAACTAGAAAAGGCATGAAGGAAAGCAGTGTGAAATCAAGGCCTGGAGACAGTGCTCCCTGTTTCATGAGCTGGCAGAGGTGGTCCTATTCTCCCCCATCCCCATCGCATCTCATCTCATCCCATCTCATCCCATCCATGTACCCATGCTTATTTCCAGTGGTGTCAGAACCTGGTTTGGCCTCTAGCACCAACCTATGGAGCAGATGCAGGTTGACCTCCAATACAGCATTGTTTTGACATGCCCATAGGTTCTACATAAGACTTACTTTAAAAAAAAAAAAAAAGTTTTCTGTCATTCATTTAATTATCTAATAATTTGCCAATCAAAACTTGGTGGATATTTTCCAGAACAAATAGTAAAAGAGAGAATTCTCTGCCTCTATTTTCTCCTTTTCCTTACTCCCCATTGCTTACTCGTCCAAACGTATGAGACTGGAGTACAAAGTCCCGAGTGATCAGACTTACATTTCCTATATCAACAGCCTCATCTCATCCCCTTCCGCCATCCTTCAGCTCTCAGCTGCAGTCATGCTTCCATTCTTGCAGTTCTAGAACTTTCCCCTCTCCAAATCTCTTTGTTCATGCTGCTCTGTCTCCCTGCATACTTCCTCTCCAATTCTTTACCTGGAAAACTTTCATTCAAAGTTGAAGACTCTGCCCAGGGGTCATTTCCTCTAGGAGTCATTCCCTCTCCTTCTCCCATTCTTGGCTAGGTGCATTCTGTTGCACCCACAACATTTGAACAACTTGTGGCAATGTGCTTCTCAGACCATACCATAATTAATCATCTGTTTATGGTCAGCCTCCCCTAGACCCTTGCTACTCAAAGTGTTAGAAATGCAGAATCTCTATGCCCATCTCAGACCCATTGAATTAAAATTTTAATTTTACCAAGATCCCAGGTGATTCCTCTGCTCATGAAAATGTGGAAAGGCTGCCTTAACAGGTAGACTGTGCAAATCCTCAGAAGGTAGGACTGTCTTTCATCTCTGAAGTGCCAGCAATAGCACGGTACCTGGCACATCATAGGGCTAAATTTGGCATCGTGACTGTGCTCTGACCCCGACCTGGCCTCTTGGATTGGTTTTCTATCCCTGTCAGAAGAGGGTTAGAGTCAGAAGCTGTTTTCAAGGGATGCCTTGTAGAATTTCTGCTACAAACAATGTCCATGCAACAAGGTGCATCCCCAAATCAGAGGACATTCTCCACTTCTCCTTCATGGGATCCAGCACGACTGGACGAGTGGACCTCTGGTTGCTTTGGAGTTCCCATCTGGGGTGCCATGATGAGGCTTCCTTAGCTCATTTTCTGAAGTAGGCCAGCCTTAATAATAGGGAGTCTGCTGTGAACAAATGGCTGGATCAGGGGCACTCATTAGGAACTCGGAGTAACACTTTAGGGATCATTGCAGGAGCCAAAGGTCCTGCATGAGCAAATGAGAGCAAGAGTAGTGTGGTAGGCAGTAGGCAGAATGATGGCCCCCAGCTGTACATCCACATTCTAATTCCCAAAATCAGTGTTACTTTACATTTATGCATATTGTGAAAGGGGCTTTGCAAATTTTATTAAGGATTTTGAAATGCGGAGAATAGCCTGCAGTTATCTTGGTGGGCTTGAGATAATCACAATGGTCTTTACAAGAGGGAGGCAGGAAGGTTAGAATCAGGTAAATAGGGGAAATGACAACAGAAACAGAAGCTGGAATGATGGGAGAAGAAGCCATGAGCCAAGGAATGAAGATGGCCTCTAGAAACTGGGAGAAGCAAGGAAACAGATGCTCCCTAGAGCTGCCTAAAGGAACCAGTCCTGTTGGCACATGGATTGTAGCCCAGTAAAACTGATGGTAGGCTTCCAGCCTCCAGAACTGTAAGAGAATAAATGAGCGCTGTTTTAAGCTACCAAATTTGTAGTAATTTGTTACAGCAGCATTGGGAAATTAATACAAGTAGGAAATCTGAGTTGTTCATATTAATGTGAGTTCCTTTGTTTACACAAGCTGGGGAATGTTTTAATATCTGGGTTACCCAAGCTAAACTCCGACAGTTCTAGACTGCCAGAAATTAGGGTTTTTTTTTTTCCCAGTTGATTGGCTCTTAGAGAGTTCCAGGAAAAAACATACTTCCTTGGGGGTGTTGCTTGGGAAAAGCAAGAAGTTGGTTCGAGCTCAATTTTCAGAAGATCCGGCATTTTTAAAGCAGATTTACTACTCCACACAAGAATGCTCTCCCAAAGGCATCTTTCCAGCCTAAAACCCCAAGTAGTTCTTAAGAGCCAAAGTTTCCAGAGAACAACAATGAAGTTGTCATCCTGTGTTGATAAATCGACTGCTGGGAGCTCTGGAGATTTGGTGGGGAAAGCCAGTCATCACAACCGTGTAGTGAAAGTCCCTGGGGCCATCAATGCCGAAAACCAGTAGCTTCTATTAATGAATCAATACCTTCCCAGAAGAACTTTATTTTTTTATTATTGTTGGTTTATGGAAGAAATCTTAAAGAAAAAAAATGTGGGGAGTGGGCAATGTCAGATCTGTCTAGACCATGAAATCCACCTGACATTATGATTCTTATGGACCATTTGAGCTATCCTCTTTGAAAGATCTCATTAAAAGTGGAGCTCTCAACAGCTTTGAATTTCACATGGCATGAGCCTCCCTTTGGAGAGCTAACAATGGTCTAGATGCCAGAGAATCCCAAATGCTGAACAGTTTCCTTGGTGTCCACAGCTAAAGCTACTTTCTCAAGGTTTCTGCAAATCGCATTACTTTAGCTACGGATTTCTGATTCTGATCCCCCTGGAAGAGGTTTCTCCTAAGTTTCCAGCCCTATAAACAAGTGGCAGTAACTGCACAATTCTGCTTCTGAAAGGGACTGCCCATCTTACCTGCCTGGGGTAGCATTCTTAGTCTAAGGGTGCTGGGAAGGGAGGGGAGATGGGCTATTCATTCAGATTTTAAGACAGCCAGAATGGGGCTGATCCAAGTATCCAGGAGAAATGACAGCTTAATTCCTGGAGCCCCACTGGGAAGCCATGGCAGGGGTTAATTAATTTCCTCTCCAGCGATTCCTTGGGAGAGTTTGCGTGGTTCATAGCTGTGTGAACCCACAACACTCCCTGCATGAAGCCTGGTGAAAGAGGCAAAATGAGCTTGTATGAAGTTGCTCTGCTGGTATCTTTGTTTCTGCATTTCTGGAGATAAGTCAGGTAACTCACTGACTATGCTTAGAAGGGACAACAGCCAGGGCAGTCTTCAGGGAAACTGCAAAATATCCTAGGTTTTCCTCTGGCTTGTCAAGACAATTCTTTTAGGGCCCATCTTCCTACCTCTCTCAGATCTTTGCCCTAACAAATTAATACAGGCAAACTTCAGATAATAATTAAAACATTTTAATCACCTATTAGGTTTATTCAATAAACATATCAATATCTAACCTATGCCAGAAGCTAATAAGATGCGATTTAATAAGGGAAGTAACATTTACTAAGCATCTAATATACATTATACATTGTGCTCATTTATACTCACAGTTTTCTGGAGAATACACTCCTTCTGGCGTCATTGTATAAAGGAGAAAAGCGAGGCTCAGAAAAGTTAAATAATTTCTCCCAGCATCATGTAACTAGTAAGTTATGGATAAAGCAAGAATTTGAACCTGGTCTGTTGGACTCCAAACCTGTGCTTTTTCTGTATTAGTTATGAGCTTGAAGTCTGGAATTAAAAAATAAAAATTAAAAAAAATCACTAATTTAAATTCTAGCTTTGATACTTAGCAATTGTATGACTTTGGGAAAATCACTTAAATTCTCTGAGTGTTTTCATCTTTAAAAAGGGATGACAAAAATGGTATCTACTTCACAGGATTAATGAGGATTAGATAATATTTATATATTGTTTAGTACAGTACTTGGTACATAATGAGTTCTCCAAAAGTGTTAACTGTACACGATTATTTTTCCATGCTCTTCTCAAGAAGCTTACTCTCTAACAGCAATTTCCACACTAACATTCTTCCTGTCTCTAAAATTTCAATATTTGTGAATTAACTTTTAAAGATTGCTTCCCCTACAGCAAAAATCTCAGATAGAGTGCTCTTGAGTCACTTAGGGTCATAAAATTGGCCGAATCAAGTTGTAATCACGATGTTTTCTAGACTTCTATTTTTTTTTTTTTCAGGACAGACAAGACCTTTGGATCTCTTACTTCCACTGATAAATATATCTATTATTGCTTTTAGCTTAAAGAATATCATTGGTGATCTCCTTAGTAAGTATATAGTTTGTGTACTTTCTGCTTCTGTGGACATAAAAATATCTCTAGGGGTTTTGTACAATCACATGTAGTCTCAAGATCCTGATTCAATTTTTTCCTATAAATGAGTTCGTAAATGATGCCTTCCTGTGCCAGTGTAATTTACCAGACCATAATCCTCACCAGGGATAAGTACACTGTAGGAGGTGAGTGCCTAAGACCAGAAGTGAAGTGTAACTGCACAGCTAGCCCAGAGAGCATTCTGGCAGTATCTGGAGAAACTATGAGAGTTTGTGCCCTCTGGCTAGGTAATTCCATTCTCTGGCATATATTTAAGAAAAATTCTCATATGGATCCACCAGGGACCACCTAAGAGAATGTAGAGTATGGCTTCCTTGTGACAGGAGAGAATTCAGGGCAAATTAGACATCCATTAAGAGGGAAACAGAAGAGTAAAATGTGGTGGTAAGTGCCCTCTAAGGGATGCTATACAGTGGGTAGATGCAATGAATTTTATTTAATTTTAGCTGTGTGGATAGATCATAAAAGAAATCTGAAACAAAAAAAAGAGTGAGGTTTCCGGCACAAAACCAACTACACTTGGGCAGCATGTCTTATTTTAGAAGGGTACACACATATTTATGAACACCGTTCAAACACGTTAGAGGGTCCTGGCATTGACCAATGAAGATAAGATGCTATATGCACAGAGGGGTAAGATGAACTCAACTTTCTGCAGCTCAGGTCCAACCAAACCAAAGCAAGTAAGGGAGAGGTTCAGATCAATTGCAATAGGCATGTGGAGGAAAGTGTAAAAATCCTAATTTTAAAAGATCAAGCAAATTTTCATGGAAGTATTGGCATTCTAGCTGCTAGAACAGCAGGATTAGGTGGCTGAAGGTAGGAAAGGTCTTTGAAGTCAGAGGTAACCGCTTAAGCAAAGGCTCTGAAAGAAGCCAGAAGTTAATCAGAAAAGGATGCAATGAGCACGGTAGAGAAGGACTGGGACGGAGTGGGTGAGAAGGCCAAGAAGATGGACAAAGGCTGGAGTCAGAGAGGCCTTGAAAGCTGCACTAAAAACTATCTTGTAGATAAGGGGTAGCCAGTGAATGTTTTAAATTGAGAAGATATACATATTTAAGAAAGGTATTCTGAGAGCTGAGTGGGGAGAAAGCTGACTGCAGTCAGAGAGATATATCTTGTAGAGGAGGAATCATTTACACCAGAATCACATGGACGCTTATTAGAAATGCAGCTTCCTGGAGCCTACTTCAGTCCATTGTATCAGAAGGGATCAGGATACAGCCCTGGAATCTACATTTTTAAACCAGCCTCTAGGTGTCACTTAATTCAATCAAGATTTAAAACTATGTCATTTTAAACCTCAGCTGCATCTTATGATATAATCAGTTGGAAAGACATTTAAATTCCTGATACCAGGGCTGCTCATCACACAAATTGCATTGAAATCTCTGGGCCTGGGGCCTGAGCATCAGTATTTTTTGAAGCTCCTTGAGTAATTCCAACATGCAGCCAAGGTTGAGAACCACCGCACTGCAAACAGCCTTCTTTAGAAAACTCAAGAGCCAGCAAGACTTCCCCTCATTCTATCTTCATTTAATCTCCAGCTAATTTGATTCTCTACTTAATTGGATCAAAGCCTCAGGCTCTAAATCACTTATATTAAAAATATAAATTACCAAACCTTTTATTTCAAGAACCCCCAGGCTCACAGTACAGTGCTTTTTCATCCCTAGTCTTGGGCAGTTGACATTCGATTATCATAAAAGGGCTAAAGTCGGAATTAAATAAAAGTAGCAAGTGCTCCAGTTTCCACTGGTGAAAAGAAACAATAACAGGTGGTGGAACAGTCCGCATGCCTTGATATTGAGAATACCTTGAAATCATCCACGTTCAAAATATTGGATGCATATATCAATTAAGGTGACAGGAATGGGTTTGAAATAAAGTAACAGGTTGGATTTGTAACCCTGAATAGTATTAAGGCACACCAATTATGCCTTGAAATTTTATTATTTATTAGTCAGTGAACAGACTTCTGCTTTAAAATAGTACCTGGCTAGAGCTTCCTGGGATATTCTCCCAGCTTCCCTTTAAAATTTATCTGAAGAAATAGAAAAGCAAGAAAACTTGAAAGCTCATACCACCCAAAACAAAGATTATCAACCCAGTGCCAGAATCTGGGAAGACTTTCCCTTAAATAGAAATTATATATAATTTATTTTTAATATATGTATTTTAACACCCAGCTGACATCCCTTAATGAAACGTAGTTGATCTTTTAATATATAAGCAAATGTCTATCAATATAGGTTCTGAAATTAATACTGGATGCTGAAACTGATAAACAGGATAGTTTAAAGATGATAAATATTTAGGATGTTGATTTTTAAAATACATAGCAGAAAGAGAGACATGCAAAAAATAACTGAATAGAGAATATTCTGTATTGCTACTGAAAGTTGTCTGTAAATTCAATGACTTATCTATAGAAATCCCAACAGGGTTTTTGTTTTGTTTTGAAATATGGCAAAATGATCCTATGGGTTAAAAGAATAATCAAAGGGGCAATGCCAAGAAAATACTTACAAGGAAGACTTTCTCTATCAGATGTTGAAATTTATTGAAGAATTCTACTAATCAAATAGAAGTAGTGCAGGAATAGAATCACTGGAATAGGATAGAGAGTGTGTAAATATGAAAATTTAATACATGATTAAATGAGGTATTTCAAATTATCAGAGAAAAAGATTGAGCTGATTTTCTGGGGAAACAAAAGTAAGCATTCCTTCCGTCTTTCCACTAAGAAGAATTCTGGGCAAATCAAAGATTTAAATGCTTTAACATGATAAAATGTCTTTTAAGCATGTTATGGAAACCAGAAATCAAAGAATAAAGACTGATAAATCTTCTTACCTATAAGTCTTAGACTTCTGTATGGAAGAAAGAAGGAGAAGAAAGAAGAGAAAATACTTCCATAAATCAATATCTCTGGGCATCAGGTAAGGCACTATTCTTTAGAGACTTAAATCCATTTGACTTAAGCCCCATTCCAAATCCTTTGGTACTCTTCATCCCCTCCCCAAGATTACTGTGCACATTCACATGCTTGTGTCTACTCCTCACCTTTCTCAAAAAAACTTTTCTTCAAATTAATTCACAGCTTGGTTACTTTTCTTTGATTTCCCTAAAATTTCATTCAAAATATTTATTTGACAGAGTTTATTGAAGGTTTAGAATGTGAAGAGATATACCAACAATATCAAATTGAATATCAGTTAGCTTTGTCCTAAGAACTCCTTTGTATACCCCACCATTTGGAATATATTATTAACAATATTTTTCTGCAGGCTTTAGTTTCTTGCCATGTTGTCTATCCCTATCTATCTCTCACAGTATTTTTTTCCACCTCTCATTTCTCAACTTTTTCTAACTCTCCACATTTCTATTATTAAATATTACATGAATTAGAAAAATGCACAAAAATAGAAAACACCCAGGTCGAGTAAAACAGCGACATTGACATTTTAGGAGACACACACACACACACACACACACACACACACACACACACTACATCTTTTCCCATCACAACCACCACTCCATCTGCTAGAAATAAACAATATTCTAAGATTGCTGGTAATTACATCCTTGTTTTTCTTTACAGTTTTATTATCTAGGCATATATCTGTAAACCATAAGTTAGTTTCTTTTTAACTTTTTATTAATAGAATAATATTGGATATGTTCTTTGTGTCTCACTTTTCTTCCCCAACTCATGTTGATAAGATTCATCCATGCTGGAACATGTAACTTTAATGCATTCACGTTCACAGCTGTATAGTTTTCATATTACAATTATTCATCTGTGTTACTCCTGATGGCTATTTGCATTATTTCCAGTTAGGGGAAACTATAAATAATGCTTCAATGAAAATGACTGTATATATATCTTAATATAGTAAGTATTATTTATATACACATTTTTCTGTGTCCCTACACTAGGTGTTTACAGTCCAATCAGTGATTATGAGAATTTCTGATATCCTACATCTCCAAAAACATTTGGCATCAACAAACATCTAAGTGTGTTTTTATTGATAATTTATATTTATCTGATTAGTCATTAGATTTTAGGAAATTTTTGTATATTTATTGACCATTTGGATTTCTTCTTTTGTGAAGTGTCTGTCTAAATCTTTTGTCTGGTTTTTAAATTGATTGTCTGTCTTTTTCTCTTAATTTGTAAGTTATTTATATATATATACTCATTACTAATCCTTTATCTATTATATGTATTGCAAAAATCTCCTACTTTTCTCTCTCATCAGTATGTCTTCCATTTAATGTTTTCCAGCCCACCCATGAGTTTGGCTGGCCCTTTGCTTCACTGTTTCCTAATGAACTGCTCCTTCACTGTTCATCATCTAAGTGACACCTCAAGATGTTCTCCTAAGCAAAATTAATTTCTCACTTAAAATAGTCTCATGGCAGATGTTAAAATAACAAAAAACTTACTCCATTATACAAGATTCAAATACAAAGAAAATTTTTAAAAATTAATTCATGATAGTCACTGTCCATAGCATACAAAAATAGGTTATATAAAATGATAAGAAAAAGTCAGAGACCACTTAAAAATGGGCAAAAAATATGAATAGGCAATTAATAAAAGAAGAAATACCAAAGGTCAATAAATATGTGGTATTTGTTTAATATCATTGATTAACCAAATGTAACTAAATACAATTTGATACTAACATTCACCTATGACAAAGCTTGACCAAACTCTATACTTACGAGAGCATGGAAAACAAGGACTATCATGAACAGTTAATGGAAGTATACATTTGAACTTGCTGGAACACTATTTGACAATACGTATAAAAAGAAAATCAGTGCAACCTTTGAATCTCAAATCCATGTTTTTAAAGTTTACCTTAGGAAGATACCTGCCTAGCTGTGAATAGAAAGACGCAGAAGGCTTTCATTGCAACATTATTAATAGTAATGAAGTGAAATGAAATGCCCGGCAGTCCCCAGGGCTGGTGACTGTCTCCACAGGACTGCACTTGCATTGTCTAACAAGTGGGTTTTAAAATAATGCCACATAGGCTGAAGACTTTACTTGCCCAACATAAGTAATTGATTTTTTCATGTGAATCTATTGCCTTATTTAAAGATTAGTAGATTCCACTTTAAAATCTGGATTTAGGACTTCTCTAGAAAAATCAGATTCAGTGGCTCTGAGCCATCTATATTTTCTTATGATAACAATCAGCTAGAATTAAACTCCCCTACAGTTTGCCATTTTCTTATGTCAGGCATACCTAATACCTGCACTATTTTAGTTTATACCCCATAGGATAATAATTCGTTACATATCTTGCCAAAGAGGCCTGCAAAGGATTTGCTTTTTCCCACCTTTTAAAATAACTTTATTTTCCTAATTATAAAAGTAAAGCAAGCTTACTGTGGAAAAGTTGAAAACATGAAAATGCATAAAAAAATGAAACCAATAATAATAATATCATCCCCTCCTAAAAACAACACTTGTAGAATTTGTGTATGTATTCTTTCAATTCCTTTGTCCATGCATAAACGCCCTATATAAAGTAGAAATCATGCTTGTATTCTGATATTCTCCAGCATTACACAAACAAGGCTTTGCATAATTTTCATCATTTTTAATGACTGCATAACATCCCACTGTATGGATGTAATATAATTTACACAGCCCTTCTTCTAATGTTGAACATTTGATTAGGTTGTCTGTGTTTTGTATGATGGGGGGTTGTTTTTGTTTTTAGTGTAGTAAATAATAAGTAACGCTGGAGTGAAGATCTCGTGCTATAGTTTAGCATTTCTGTATTACTTGGATGAGAGATTTCCAGAAAGGAAATTTCTGAATGAAAGTATATGAGCATTTTTAAGTTCCTTTCTATAGAGAGGATTGCCAAATTATTTTCCAAACTTAGTTGGATTAATGTATATTCTCACAATAGAAAAAGAGGCCCCTTCTTAAATTTATACATTTTCCCATAGATATAAATAGTTTGGGGCCATTTTTACCGTTGTAGTTTCTGAAGTCCATTAATTCTGCTGATTGGGATGATGTATTTTATTTTTTATTTATTTATTTATTTTTTGAGACTGGGTCTCACTCTGTCACCCAGGCTGGAATATAATGGCACAATCATGGCTCACTGCAGTCTCGACCTTCCAGGCTAAGGTGATCCTCCCACCTCAGCCTTCTGAGTAGCTGAGACTACAAGCATGCACCACCACGCCCAGCTCATTTTGTATTTTTTTGTAGAGACGAGTTTCACTATGTTGGCCAGGCTGGTCTTGAACTCCTGACTTCAAGTGATCCACCCACCTTGGCCTTCCAAAGTTCTGGGATTACAGGCATGAGCTGAGCCAGGCCATGATTGGGGTGATTTTTCATATCCATATTGACAATAACATTACCTTCGTCAGTGAGGACCTTGCCAGGCCATAAAACACACAGAAGCAGGATTGGTTCAAAGAGACCAATATCATTTCTGAGGTCAGACCTACAGTCTCTCATGAATGTAAAGGTGAAAAATGAAAAGGTATCTGAAACACTAACCCTGACATCACTATCCCTGCAAATCCTTGTTGCACAAAGACGAGAGGGCTATCTCCCAAGAAAAAGATGCTGAAGATTTCCCTTCCCCTTGGCTGCATCTAACAGAGGAAAGGCGGTTACAAAACACCCCACTTTTAAAGGCAGTCGTCTCCAGATGTTGCAGCCCCAGGTACCAAGGCTCGACACCAGATGTGATCCCCAGGGATTGAAGGGTGAGAGAGCTTGGAGCACACAGCTGCAGATGATGAGGTCATGAGCACAATTTGGGGAAAGGATGAGTTCACTCGGGAAAGGGGGGAAAAAGCATGTCACTTTTCTTTTTTCTTGTTTGAAGTCACTAAGCTTCAGGGTTCAGGAGTGAATTGTTGCTCTGACTTTATTCTTTGGAGGCGGGTGGCTGCCTGCCAGAGGCAGCTGCGCGCGGGTCATTTGCATTACATGCAGTCTCTGGTTTTAGAGGGAAGCTCTTCCTTTCCTTAGATCATCTGCTTCTTTAGAGTCAGAGCCACTGCCTCACACAGATTGTATTCGCCCTTTAATCTTTTCCCCACCCCTCCCTCTCCCTGACTTTCTCCGTGCAGTTTAACAAGCTCCCAGACAGGTCCAGCAGGCTCATCCCGATAGCTTTGAAAGCCAGCTGGCGGACAAAGGAGGAATTATTTCATACACTCGTGGCTGGGTGGGTGTGGAAGAGAGGCAATTTGTGAAACACATGGGGTCCCCTTGCACCTCTCTCTCTCTCTTTCTTTCTCCCCTTCTCTCTCCCCAAGCCATCCACCCCGAGGTGCTAATACCTAGATACTTAGTAGCCTGGGTTTTGGCTGGTCTGAACTTCTGAAGCAGTTAAGATTGCTAAACTTTCAACTGGCTCTGGCAAACCTGGTGGGGCCATGAGAAAGCAGTTTCCCAGAAGGAGGAGCAAATTCTCTTTTGTGTATGGGCACATTCTTGAAGTTTCACCAAGGTGATGCCAAGGCTAAAAGGGGTGTGGATCGGGCTGTCCAACGTGGGGAAACTTGCTTTTAGTTAAATGAGGCACCTCTTTTTTTGGATGGTGCAGGAAAAGTAGAAAAGAAACAGAAGGTAGACTAGGCAGGGGACAAGGATGTATGGACCTTTTCCTGCAGAGAAAAAGTTGTTTCTTATCAGCCTATTGCTTATTAACTGACGAGAATGTTTCAGGTGTCATTTTATTTTTTTTTTAATCTCTCCAGTTAGGGATGATTTCTGCCATTACTTTAGAAATGATACCAAATGGAGAGGAAGTGGTCCATTTCAACTTCATCTGTGAAACTCAGGCAGGATAGAGTCCATGTACTAGGAACCAATAAAAAGAACAATCAGAGAAGTGTCTTAGTCACTGTTGAACACCTATGTGCTGAGACAGGCACCATATATTGCTAAAACCAAGATGTTCTTCCCATCCTCAGAGAGCCTAGCAATCAATAAAGCAGAGAGCTGCTTAATAATATCAGATGGACTTTGCTTCTTACCAGTGGCAACTGGGAGGGTCCTGATTCTTATTACTAATGTTGCTATGAGGCATCTTGAAGGTGTTTTAAATTTTTAATCATTTTAGAGTGAGAGAATCTCTATTAACTACAAATAGCAGAATTTTCAATATTTTTCAATTTGCTTTGAGAATAAAGAAAAAGGGAGAAAAAGGTAACAAAAGGTTTTTTAAAAATAATGTTTCAAGAGCTACCATAATCTCCCAAGCGTTCTGTCACCCAGGCTGGAGTGTAATGGTGCAATCTCAGCTCACTGCAACCTTTGCCTCCCGGGTTGAAGCAATTCTCATGCCTCGGCCTCCCGAGTAGCTGAGACTACAGTAACCTGCCATCATGCCTGGCCAATTTTTTTTTATTATTTTTGTAGAGACAGGGTTTCACCATGTTGGTCAGGCTCGTCATGAACTCCTGACCTCAGGTGATTGGCCCACCTTGGCCTCCCAGAGTTTTAGGGTTATAGGCATAAGCCACCACACCCAGCAGGTATCTGGTTTTCATAGTGAATATACTCAGATTCTTCAGATAAGAAAAACACCTTTCATTACCAACCATTTACACTAGATGCTGGCTAACGCTGCCACATACCTTATGGTGTTTAATCTTCATAATAACCTTAAAAATATATATATTATCCCCATTTCACAGAGTAGCCTCTGGCTCCACACACGTCAAATCTGGTTTCTCCTCTACTACCCACATATCTCCAGTGTCAAACCCTGTAAGATACTTTCACGTGGAGATATTGGGAGTCAACTTCTGTCTCTGCCTCTTTCTGTGCACCCTGCCAGGTGGGTCAGCACACTGGGCTGTAGGCATGGCTAGAAACCATTCCTATACCCAGATGGCAAGCAGTAAAGTAACTGCCTATGGAAGAGACTTTGATTCTCACACATTTATCCCACTAAACCCACACTAAATGTATCTCTAACTCAACTGCCTTACATCACTCCAACCTGTGCAACCAAAGGGGAAATCTAACAGAGGGAAAGTAGAAATGGAGACAGCAGTCAACTCATTGGGTTTAAAACACCTAACTTTTATAAATTTTGCCACAAAAATACAAACATAGGAACACATTGTTAGTAGCCTTCTCAGGGGTCTCAAAAGAGGCCCAGAAGCTTAAGCTTTATTAGCTTCATGGTAAATTGGCCTCTGCCCAGGGACTCTGCCATTGTCCAAAGCATTTGGCATTGACTTCAGAGCTTACTTCATGCGTGTCTGAATAGCCTTATTGGTAGCTGTAAGGGTTGATTGGATTTTTGGAAGCAACCGAAGTCTTTTGGACTAGAGTGTTATGGTTCAGGTAATTGGTCAAGCTGTGGAGTCCTATTTGGAGGTCACAAATGTGGTGGTTTTCTTCTGTAGCTCACTAACTGTATCTGAGAACAGTTCTCTAAAACAGGAGTTTTGCCCTGAAAATCGCAAAATACAGCCTGGGATTATCCAGGGTCCTTTAAGAAAGAAGTGGCACAGTCCAGTTTGCATCTCCCAGTACCAAAAGTCCAGACTGTAACTCAGCCGGTTGTCTGTCTCCTTCAAGTACACAGAGTGGGACACAGAGCTGGAATGTCTCTTGGCTGCATGCTCCAGACTAGGGATTTGCTTATCCTTACAGCTAATAGCTATCATGAGCTCTGTCTTTGGGAAAGGGTTTTGTTTTGCCCCAAACTTCATCCCATGGCTTTAATCCCACTGCATTTGTCATCTTCAGCCTCACTGAATATAGAGAAAGAGAGGCTTCAGCCAGCTTGCCAGAGAGGTAAATAGGTTTAAACTTCACCACAGATGGCCTCATCTCACGGTGCCAGATTTTTATCAACAACTGGTGTGGCTACTGACATGGCAAAAAAAAAACCACAGCTAGGCCTGGCTCCTGTCCACTTCTGTGATAACAGAGACCAAGATGGGATAGAAGAGACAGTAACAGCTCAACAATTTGAGATAGAGAAAGGACAAGAAAGAAAGCGAGAGATTGAGAGAGAAAAGAGAACTGTCGTGTTACAAACTAGAAGTGACTTAATAGAATAAGTATGAAAATGAAAGCATATTGAATTTGTCTGATTTGTTTACTTATTTAATGCCTGCCTCATTCCACAAAGGACTATGCACTTTATATTTTTAATTAGGGTTCTATCAAGATGGAAACAGCTTTCTTAAAAATTCTCTGCTTTGAATTTAGAGAAAGGAGGAAAGTAACATTTTTAAATTGTTCGTTATTTCAAAATGTCATTCTTTCTGTCTCCCTATGTAGTCAGCTGCCACTTCCCCACCATTTGCAATTTCTTTTCCTCAAAAATGTGGTCATTAGGGTGAGTATGTTATTCATCATTGGTATACAGCCACACATCAGCAGTTGACTGGAATAGGGAGAAAAAGAGAGAGGGAAATCACAAAAAAAAAAAAAAAAAAGAAAGAAAGAAGAAAGGAAAAACATTACTTGGCCTGTAATCTTTGGGAAGTCGCCAGAATCTTTTTCTAGCCAACCAATCCCATTCCATGGTGTGCGTGTGTGTGTGTGTGTGTGTTCATGCTCTAAGCCTGGGTGAGCATGGAACACTCAAATGCCCACAAATTGCTGAGATATGTGAAGCAGAAGAAGTGCTACTAGCAGCGGTCATGGTCCAAATGATTATCAAAGCCCTTCTCTCCTGATCAGGTTTTGTGCAAAACACACCAGAGAAAGAAAGGAAGGACTGATGACTGCTTGTTTGGCATTTCTTTGTAGTCAGGCCTTTTCTTCCCCTGAGGTGGTGGTTGCTGTTAACTGAAATTGTGTGAAACTCCTTCTGTGCAGAAACTGGAGCTTCCTCTTTGAAGCCAGAGTGTCTTTGTTTTACACCTAACTTGGTGCCATTTTCGACAGGAGCATTTGTATTGAAGTCTGGTCAATGCCTGCCACCCAGAATTCAGTGAGGCTGTTTGCCAGGTGGGAAAAAGCAGTTATGGAGGGGCCTAAGGGGATAGTTGTGGGTTTCAGGAGGGGATAAATGGGGAGGAGTTGCCCATAAATAGAAAGACAAAGGAAGACACTGTAAAAGTTGGCTTTGAATGGTGGGTTAGAGCTCTCAGTTCTCCTTGGGGATTTAAGTGCTCCAGAAAAGAATGTTCTGGGACTGGGAAAAAGAGGGGAGAAAGGCAAGTCGGATATATTGCTGGATTACAGAAAAATAAAAGGAGAGAAGGGTAGAAGTTTACAAAATGTAATTATAATAAAACCTCTTAATCCCTGGCTTTGAGAACAGGAATGGGCTTAGGTATTAACTTAGAAAGCAGTAATTTCCAGGGTTTCCCCAAAACACTTAATTTCACTTTTTGAAGTTTATATTCAAAATTTTAATTTAGAAAACACTCAAATGTGTTAAATGCTAAATTTGTAATGCGTTGGAGTAAAGTAGATTTCCATCTCACCAGAGTTAGATTTCAAGGTTGGCAAATATTGCTTATTAGCAAAATTGGCTTGAATATCCTTAAATCCCCCATTAATTAACACACATCCCTGAATAATAATTCTTATCCACACTAAAGTTGGAGAACCACTGACTAAAAGGGGGAAAAAAAAGACTGGGTTAGCATGTCATGATTTTCTTTAATAGCGCTACTAAATCTAAGCTGTGAACAGGGCAAGAGTGGAAATCTCGAGTATTTCTGCTTGGCTATGGGCTTACTCCCCTCTCTTTCTGCATTAAGCTCCTATTACCTTAATACATGTCATGATATTTTTGTTGTGGTGGCAATTAAACTAGATAATACAGTTCTTCTTATGGCAAGGAGTTGCCCCAAAAGTTAGCAAGTGAATTTGCTCCTAATTCAGCTCCACTGTATACCAAAGCATTAACTTTTTGGCTCAGCCCTACCATTAATTAACAGGTGAACCCAAGTAAGCAACTTAAGCCCTCAGGAGTTGCATGTATCAGAAGACTAGATGACCTCTTTTTTTGGTGGCGGGGGGAGATGGAGTTTTGCTCTTGTGGCCCCAGGCTAGAGTGCAATGGCACAATCTCAGCTCACTGCAACATCTGCCTCCTGGGTTCAAACAATTCTCCTGCCTTAGCATCCTGAGTAGTTGGCATTACAAACGTGTGCCACAACACCTGGCTAATTATTTTTGTATTATTAGTAGAGATAGGTTTTCATCATGTTGGCCAGGCTGGTCTCAAACTCCTGACCTCAGGTGATCCACCTGCCTCAGCCTCCCAAAGTGCTAGGATTACAAGGGTGAGCCACTGCGCCCAGCAGGACTAGATGACTTCTAAGTCCTCTCCTTTACTAACAGTCCATGCTACTAATTTAAAACCTCATCTTGGCCAGATGAAGCAGCTTACACGTATAATCCCAGCACTTTGAAAGGTAAAGGCCAGAGGATCACTTGAGGCCAGGAGTTCAAGACCAACCTAGGAAACATAGTGAGACCCTGCCTTGAAAGAAAGAAAAAAAGAGAGAGAGAGAGAACAAGAAGGAGGAAGAGGAGGAGGAGGAGGGGAGGAAGAGAGGGAGGAGGAGGATGAGGAGGAGAAATTAGCTGGGTGTGGTGACATGTGCCTGTAATCCCAGCTTCTGGGGAGACTGAGGTGGGAGGACCATTTGAGCCCAGGAGGTCAACACTGCAGTGGGACCTATTGCACCACTGCACTCCAGTCTGGACAATGGAGCAAGATTCTGTCAAAGAAAGAAAGAAGGAAAGAAAGTGAGAAGGAAAGGAAAGAAAGAGAAGGAAAGGGCAGAGAAGGGCAGAGCAGCATAGGTTAGGGAAGGGTAAGGAAGAGCAGGGCAGGACAGGACAGAACAGGGTAAGGCAGGGCAGGGTAGAGCAGGGTAGGGCAGGGAAGGGAAGGGAAAGGAAGGGAGGAAGGAAGGAGAGAAAGGAAAAAAAAAGAAAAGAGCCCTCATCTTTTGTCTGATAGCATCACACTGGGCTTTAACTGTATGCCATTTTAGTTCAATGAGAAGGTCACTCAAGTAGGGCAAGATTATCAACTAATAGACAGCTGACTCGGCTTCATTCTGGAGCCAGAAGCTGTTCCTCTACCTTGGTTGGATGCCTGCAATCCCTGGACTTGGGACCTAGTGAATACCAGGTATAAAATAGGTAAATACATGATCATAAACTGAAAGAAAAAAAATACATCCCAACCCAAACTCTGTGTTAGTGATACCTTTATGGTTCATGTTTGCTGGGTTGGCCTATGGCATATGCACATCAGCAGACACATAATGTTACACCCCTTCAAACAAATATTCTTTGAATATTTATTTAACATGTATTTAGCGTAAATGGGCAGAGACTCTTCCTAGTAATGAAAACTGTTTTCAGAAACAGAGTCACATTACTAATTTACTCTCCTTGACTGAATTATACTCAATATATTAATACAAAAGAACATTCAAAAAAATATGAAAAACACATTCAGAGTTTAAAGATAAAGGACTAAATATGTTAAATATAGATGTAATGAGCTCCTAAAAGCCAAAAATTACTGCTTATATATTTTGAACTAGAAATGAAGAAGCCCCAGAGGCAACTTACAGGGTAAAGTCATTGAATCGCATTAACTAGAGAAGCACATATATAGTAACTGAGCGGTAATAAAACCTTGTACAGTTGAATTGCTGAAAGCCTGCTAGATGAAAAGTCAGTAAAAGAATTCACAGCATTGCCACCTTCAAAGTCATTTGCTGAATTAAAGATTTAGCTAGAAACAGAGACTGCGTTGCTATGTCTTCTGCATGATTTTACTTTTGCCTTATAAACAAAAGAATCTACAAGCATGGCTATTTTGCTTGCATTTGTCCAATATTAGAAACAACTAATCATCAAAGAAGATTATTTTTATGTGAATTATTGACAACACACACAAGCGGTGCTAAAATATTCAAAGTGTTGAATAACTTTTACTTAATCTATTGACTTATGCTGGACCAACTGTGTCACGTTGCACTGGTGTTACAAAAGCAATGGGAGGTAAAGCTGCTGGCACCTTGGCATAAATCATGGCAGTCACACCAAACCATGCCAGTAGTTATTGTATTCTTAATCACTACATGCTTACGATGAAACAAACAAAACAAAAGCAAAAACTTGCTTCACGTAAGAATATACTTGATAATGCAATAAAAAGCATATAAAAACATGATCCTTCAGTTGAATTGCTGAATGCCTGCTAGATGAAAAGTCAGTAAAAGAATTCACAGCACTGCCACATTCAAAGTAACTTGTTGAATTCTTAACAAACACACTTTTAAAAAAACTATATGAGAAAATGGAGTGTATACACAAAGCATTTCTTCCTACTGAAGTATGATGGGCTTTTTCCCTGGATAACTTGAAGAAAAGCATCTGCATGATTGAATTGCAAGCTGAACTACCCAGTCTTTTCATGGAATGCCACTTTTTATGTGAAAGAATGACTTACATAAAAACTAAGGTCATTCAGATTTAGGTAGTTAGCAGACACTTTATGAAAAAAGACTGAAGTGAGACTGACACGTTAAACAATGGACATTATTTATTGTCAGTTATGACAGTTAAACTTTCAAGCACAAGCTACAATTTTGGAAAACTAGTCACCATGACCATGACAGCTTCTCAATGCTTAAAGCCTCTTCTCACGAGGTCAACAATGATATTAATGAATTATCTGATATTTTATTATGTTATTATATTTATATTGTATTTATATCATGATTTCATGTTTTATAATGAAATCCATCTGTGGTTCACTCAGTGAACCAATGATTTCCAAATGACTAATACCTAATGTTACAAAATCATGCCTGGTTAATAAATCCATTCAAAGTATAAGATAGACCAATAAATTTTTATGTGACAAAGTATAAAAAGTTTATTGATTGGTTTTAGAGTCCCCATTGCAACTAACTTTTAAGAAACTACCACTTGTCAAGTTTTGGCATTGTGTCAAAGAATATCCACAATTATCTGAGAAGTCTGTATTAAAATAATTTCCCCATTTCAACTACATAACTGTGTCAGGTTGGATTTTCTACATGTAGTTAAATCAAAAGAACGTGTTATAGCAGAGGGAATGCAGAAGCAGCTACGAGAATTCAACACCTATTAAGCCATACATAGAGACTTGCAAAAATATTAAACAATGGCATTGTTCTCATGAATTTTTTGTGAAAGAAAAATAACAATAAGCTGCAGTCGTTTTCTTAAAAAAAAGTTAACACGTAATTGGTTTATTACTTTTAATTAAAAATGTTTTTAAAATTTCTGTTTTAAGTTCTAACATAACAAAAATTGATGATATATAACCCTCATAAACAAAAAACTAAGCTAGGGGGTGAATGGATCTTCATAATTTTCCAACGAATAAAGAAGTCCTACAGCCAAAATACTTGAGAATTGTTGACATATGCCATTATATTTACTCTGTATTTTACTCTTTTGTTTATTCATCTAGCCCCCATACATGATTAAACTTTTTGAGGATAAACTGTATTTTTATTGAACCTGTAACCATCCTCAGTGCCTAATATTTAGTAGATACTAAGTAACATTCTTTGAAGGAATGAATAGGAATGAATGAGTGAATCATTCAACTTTAGGACTTGAAATTTTCTTGCATTCTATAACATAGACTTTAGCATCTGAAATTTTCCTGTGTTCTGAAACAGCCAAGAAAAATGTCAGCAATTACAATGACCAGGTTGTGGAGGAAAACATGAAGGAAAGATCACAATTCTTTCACATGTCTTTTAAGCTTATCTATGGCTTGCCCTTGTAGCCTCACCACCACTACTCCTTGCCTCATGCCTCATGATTCAGCAGCATCAAACTGCTACTAAATCACACTCTTGTTCATTGTCCTTAGTACCCAGAATTTATTCACTCACACGCGCTATGCAGTTCTAATTCCGAACCTTTAAGATTCAAATCAGGCGAGGAAATGAGGCAACTCTATTCACTGTCTACTATAATACTCGATCCATATCTTTTTCATTGCACAGTGACAATTTGTCTATAATTATCTTTCTATATCTGTCTTCCCTTCTAGACTGTCTCACACCTTTTTGTATCCTTAGTACTATACATAGATTCTGACACTTAATGGGTGCTTTAAATGTTAGTTACTGAACTGAAATGATTTATATCCATGATGTTAAATCTGAGGTATAAATCACACAGGGCTATCCAACTTCATTCCCTTTCATTGAACACTTACATGTGTCAGCCACTACAATGGGCATTGGGGATTACAAATATTTACATCAGTGAGCTTATGGTCCAATACAGAGGAGGGGGACACATAAATGGCAAAATATAATAAACGAGCAACATGCACAAGTTTCTTCTTTCAACAAATATCTAGAACACCTATGTCTATCAAGACAATCAAGACACAAGCAGAGCCTCTGCCTTCAGTGGACTTAAAGACTTGTAAAGGAGACAGGCATTAAACAAATATCACACAAGTAAGCATATAACTGTAAATAGTGAGCAAGTTTCGGAAGGAAATGTAGTGATACATCACTATCAGGGAGGGAAAAGGGATCAGAAAAGGTGCCCCTTAGGAAATGGTGCAGGGGGTAGGTACGTGTGGATGGTAACCACAGGGGAAGTGCTGAGACGAGCATTGCAAGTAGGTTAATGTGACTGGGGTAGAAGTCTTGACAGGAAAGCAGGCATTTGCTAGCTTTGCCAGGCTTGAAAACTGGAGAGAATGAGGGCTAGAGTAACGGGAGAGGGCCTCGCATAGCACCAAAGGCTGAAGCAGCCCAAAGCTAAGCTTCAGTGCTTCATTTTCCTCTGCTGACATGCAGAACCATGATTCTGGGTGGTCTGTATTCATTGCACATAGGCCTCTAAAGACAAATGGAGACTGTTTCCTCAAGTAACTACTGCTAAGAGAAAAGTTTTCTTCAGATGTATTTCTCCATCAGTGCTTTTCCCATAGGGCACCTAAAACCTTGATTTATCATAAATGTTTCACCCAGCATACACATACAGTAATACAAATGTGACATATTTAAACGCATGCCTCAGAGAAATTTGCTGGCAGTGATGATGACCTATAAATACAGGAAAAAATAGCCCAGCTATGGTTGTTTCCAGAACGACTAGATAGACCCTCATCCAGGCTACTGCCCAGAGGCTGAAACAACTTAAGAGAGTCATGACCGTGTTATGGGAAAACCCATTCTGGAGCTGGGCCTACTCCTCCTTAAGGACTAGCTCCAGAAACAAGAGGAATACTAACAAAGCTCCGTGGATTTCTTCAGCTGGTTTGTTGGACGTGGGGCGCAAGGAAGTGGGTCTGGCCAGTCAGCACCGTGGGTCTAGCTGAATAACTAATATGCAGTGCCTGTGTTCAAACTACAGCTTAACTGCTTACTAGCTCTGTGATCCTGGTTAACTCACCCTGTCACTCTCTGTAAAATGGAAACATAAGTAATATCTGTTTCAGAGACTGCTGCTGTGAGCATTAAATGTGATGCTGTAACTCAAGGCTTAGCATTTATTAAATGTCACCTATTACTGTTATGATGGCTCACAGCAGTCAATCAGCCAAGAACATTTCCGGATCTCAATATGCCAGGCTTCAAGACCAACTTAACCGACTGTTTGATCCGCATCTGTAACTACTTGTTTAGCACGTTAAGGACACATTTCTGTAATGAATCACCCTGTTTTCAGTCTTCTTGCAGATAACATTCATTTTATGAAATTCTAGCCAAAGAGCCATGCAAGAAAACTACTTGGTTTTTTATTTTCCTTCCTTATTGCTCATAACCTCCATATCCTGCAAAAATATTCTAAGAAAGCCCTCTGTATTTAAATCTGAAACACAGCGCTAAATAAGCTCTCTCTTCCCAGAATTTGCCAACTGCTTCCTTTACTACTCTCAACAGACACTGCAGTTTTGAGACTAGCAGTTCCCTTGTCCTGTCACTCACCAACACCCCCCAGACTGGGGGCTCTTGAATCCCCATTCAGACCTGAGAACTTTCACAAGTCCTCATTTAACATCCAGCAATGCCTTGAAACCAAATGCCAGCCACACTCACCCTAAGACTGGGTAAAACAGGAAGTAATCACAGACTTTGATATTTTTCCTACCACAAGTCCCCTCAAAGTCAAACGTGTCCGTGAGAGAAAAGTGGCTCTTTCTTACCTAATCCACAGTGGAACAGGAACCAATAGAAACCACATCAAGATTCTGCTTGGTTAAAAAATAAGAAAGACTTTCAAAAGTATACATTTGGTATAAGCATACCTGAATATGAAATAAGTAGAATAACACTGCCCTTCTTAACCTTGATCATAAGGCCTTTCATAGGGATATCTCAATACCTCAAATGACAGAAAGTACTTAGAACCTTGAAACACTTTTTAAAACCTGCAGACAGCTTAATTGAAGGGGTCTTGTGAACAGTTCATTGTCAGAGGTTTCTAGCAAGTGTTATTTCTTCCTGAATTCCACGAACCAAGTTCTCTGAAGTTTACATTCACACAGGATGAACAAGCCCACCACAGCATTAAAAGGGATAAAAGACCTGATGTGGTTTTCTTTGAGGGACAGGTTTAACGCTCGCACCTACACACCCAGACCCAGCACCTGGCAGGGTGGCAGAGAGGCAGGTGGCCTCCCTTAGTTACAGCTTAAACTAACATCACATACAACATTTAAAGCAAGTGCTGGCACCCAGAAAAGTAATTTCTGACAGTAAACAAATGGCTCTTTAAAAAAAAAGTCTGTCGGGTAGTAGAAAGCAATGACAAAAGACAAACATTTGGCTAAATAGGATTTAAAGAAGAGAAGAAAAGATGGACAAAATCATCATGCAGAAGGTTCTTGTGCACACAAATGATGCCAAGGGATGAGGCTTGTAAGCGAGGGGAGGGGAGAGGAGGGGAAGAGAAATTTGACATGTGATTATCATCACAATCACACTGCTGTTGCTGCCTGCTTCAGGTCTACCTTAGTCTGAACAGTCAATATAAACCCTTTGGATCTAGACTATGTCCTGGAATAGGCAGAACTTTAGGTTTTAGAAGGACAAGACTGCCTTTGGCATTAGAAAGAAGACAAAAAAAGATTTTTGTATTATTACCATTAAACATACATCAGATAAACAGCCGCTGGAGCTAATGGCAAGAAAAGAGACACAAAGTTCGAATAAGCATTTGCTATCCTGATCGGTGTTAGCACTAGTCTTTCCCATCTTCTAGAAAATATCTTTGCGTTTTTGTAATTATAAAAATAATACACATTGGCCAGGCGTGGTGGCTCACGCCTGTAATCCCAACACTTTGGGAGGCCAACGCGGGCAGATAGCCTGAGGTCAGGAGTTCAAGACCAGCCTGACCAACATGGAGAAACTTCGTCTCTACTAAAAATACAATTTTTTGAGGAGCCTCCATACTGTTTTTCATATAGCTGTACTAGTTTATATTCCCACCCTGTATGCAAGGGCTTCCTTACCTTCACTACCTCACCAACACTTGTTATCTTTTTTTTTTTTTGAGAGGGAGTCTCTCTCTGTTGCTAGGCTGCAGTACAGTGGCACAATCTCAGCTCACTGCAACCTCCTCTCCTGGGTACAAAATACTTGGGTGTGGTGGCACATGCCTGTAATCCCAGCTACTCCAAAGGCTGAGGCAGGAGAATTACTTGAACCCAGGAAGTGGATTGCAGTGAGCTGAAATCTCACCATTGCACTCCAGCCTGGCTGACAACAGCAAGACTTCATCCTATAATAATAATAATACATGTTAACTGCAAAACTTAGAGACTTGAAGTGAGTATTGAAATCAGCTAGTCATGGATGTAAATCTACAGTAATTGTACTAAATATGCTTGCAAAAACAAAAACTATTAAACATTATTCCTAAAAGATTAGAAATAAGTTATAAAATAATAATTTTAGCAATAATTTATAACAATAATCTAGAACTAAACTCCCAAAGTATATTGTCAAAAATTGTTAACCAAGAAAGTAAGGGAACTTAAAAAATTATAAGACTATTAAATTATTTGTCTTAAATAAGGAGTCTCAAAAGATTTGTGTTTATTTTTTGCTTTAATAATTAAAGAGGTATTGGTCGAAGAACAATTTTTAACTTAAAAAGAAATAAAATTAAAATAGAAAATGAAACTTCCAGAGCACTACAGAAGATAAAAGCCAATAAATTATAGTTTATATGTGTGGGGGAGGGACTGGAAATAACAAAGGAAGCCTAAAGAAAATAATTAATATTTCAGAAGTAAAATCAAATGTCAATAAATGGGTTGAACTTCCCAATTACAACACAAAAGAATTCAAAATAAACTTTAAAAATTCAGTGATCATCTATGACAAGTGATAAAAAGACACGAAAATGTTAAGTGCATCTCTCTAAAATACATGTCAAAATATGAATATCAGTAAAAAGGATAATTCAAGACAATAAGCATGAGACAAAAAGTATATTTCACAATGATAAGTGGTTTAGATTTATAACAAAGATATGAGTTAAGAAATTTTATATACCAAAAGTTTCCTGCTTCCAAATATACAAAGGAAAAAAATATTTAAAATATGAGATGAAAGTGACAGAAATAAAATAGAATTGGGGCCAGGCGCGGTGGCTCATGCCTGTAATCCCAGCGCTTTGGGAGGCCAAGGTGGACGGATTACTTGAGGTCAGGGGCTTGAGACCAGCTTGGACAACATGGTAAAAACCCATCTCTACTACAAACACAAAAATTAGCAGGGCATGGTGGCACTTGTCTGTAATCCCAGCTACTCAGGAGGCCGAGTTTATTTACCAATTCTATAAAATATTATGTATATATTATATATACAATAAATAGAATATAACTATATATTCTATATTATAGTTATATATATTATGTATATATATATTATAGAATTGGTAAATAAACCAGAACCCTTTCTGTTTTAGAAAGATCAATGATGCCAGGAATAAATAAGGAAATAAGAGAGCTGAAGGATAACAATAAATATGTGTGATTTACTAATTATCTATAGATATATCTCTGAAACATTATAGCCCATCGATAATATTTTTGGCTCCCATGAAACGTTAACAAAAAGAAGTATGTGTATAAAATTTGTGTAAATACACATATTTATAAAAATAAATATTTATACTTAAAATACAAATGTTTTCAAAAAACACATTTTATCAATCTCATTGACCATACTGTTTAAAAAATTAACGTCTCAGCAAACTAACGCAGGAACAGAAAAGTAAACACCTCATGTTCTCACTTATAAGTGGGAGTTGAAAATGTGAACACATAGACACAGGGAGGGGAACAACACACACTGAGGCCTGACAGAGGGTGTGCGTGGATGGGAAGAGAGAGCATCAGGCAAAAATAGCTAATGCATACTGGGCTTAATATGCGGGTATATAGGTGCAGCAAATCATCATGGCACACATTTACCTATGTAGCAAAACTGCGCATCCTGTACATGTGTCCCAGAACTTAAAATTAATAAAATAGTCAAAAGAAAATAAATTCCATCCATTTGGAAGTTTTAAAACACTTCTTTAAGCAACTTTTCATTTAAAGACAAAGTAAAAACTGGATTTATACATTATTTAGAAATTAAATAACTATCATAACATATAGGATGAAGTCAAATGACATCAGATAAAAATTCATATTCTTTCTTTCTTTTTTGAGACAGAGTCTTGTTCTGTCACCCAGTCTGGAGTGCAGTGGCACGATCTTGGCTCACTGCAACCTCCACATTCTGGGTTCAAGCAATTCTCCTGCCTTAGCCTCCCAAGTAGCTGAGATTACAGGTGTGCAAAAATTCATATTCTTAAATATTTTCATTATTAAGCAAGAAGACAAAATATAATAAATTAAACATTAAGTTTAAAAAGTCAGAATTGTAAGAAAAACTTACAGAAGGGATTAATGAGGGTAACATAAAAGACTTACAAACCAAAAAAGTAAAATCAATAAATACGTATATTCGAGCATAAAATAATGCTTTAAAAAGTTATTACAATTTACCAACCTTCTGTCCTTAATCTGAAAAAAAAAATTTGGAAGAGAAGATGTAGGTAATCACAGCCATGGAGCTTTTTAAATTATATAATACTCTGTACAATTCTGTGTTCATATAATAATAAAGTGAACAATATTCTCAAAAATATATATTACCAAAATTTGCTCAGGAACTTAAAAGCTTATATAAACTAATAACTAGAAAATAATTGGGAAAAGTTGCCAAAAATAGTAATATGATTTTTAGTGCCTATTATGTGTTCTGCTTTATACTAGGTGCTTTATCTATTATCCCTGATATACAACCCTGTATATAAATATAAACCCTAAATCTATTTCACTCTGTATTTCCCCTGTCAAAAACTTATTACATGCTCATGTAAGTGGCATCATGCAGTATTTGTTTTTCTGTGACTGACTTATTTCACTTGTCATAATGTCTTCAAGGTTCATCCATATTGTTGTGAATGGTAGAATTTTCTTTTTTTAAGGCTGAAAGATATTTCCTTGTATGTATATACTACAATTTATTAATTCATCTATAAATGAACATTTAAGGTGTCCCAACATCTTGGCTATTATGAATAGTGCTGCAGTGAACATAGTCACATTCATAGAATCAAAGAGTGGCATCATGATTGCCAGAGTCTGCGGAGAGGGGAAGATGGGGAGTTACTATTCAATGGGCATAGTTCAGTCTAGCAAACTGAGTAAGTGATAAAGATCTGCTGTACTATGTTGTACTTACAGTCAACGATAATGTTTTGTACACTTAAGATTTATTAAAAGGATAAATCTCATGTTAAGTATTCTTATCATAGTAAAATGATAATAAAAGTTTAATTGCAAAAATTTTCTCCCATTCTGTAGGTTGCCTATTCACTCTGATGATAATTTCTTTTGCTGTGCAGCTCTTTAGTTTAATTACATCCCATTTGTCAATTTGGGCTTTTGTTGACATTGCTTTTGGTATTTTAGTCGTGAAGTCTTTGCCCATACCTATGTCCTGAATGGTACTGCCTAGGTTTTATTCTAGAGTTTTTATGGTTTTAGGTCTTATGTTGAAGTCTTTAATCCATCTTGAGTTAATTTTTGTATAAGGTGTAAGGAAGGGGTATAGTTTCAGCTTTCTGCATATGGCTAGCCAGTTTTCCCAACACCACTCATTAAATAGGGAATCCTTTCCCCGTTGCTTGTTTTTGTCAGGTTTGTCAAAACCTGATGGTTGTAGATGTGTGGTGTTATTTCTGAGGCCTCTGTTCTGTTCCATTGATCTACATATCTGTTTTGGTACCAGTACCATGCTGTTTTGGTTACTGTAGCCTTGTAGTATAGTTTGAAGTCAGGTAGCATTATGCCTCTAGCTTTGTTCTTTTTGCTTAGGATTGTCTTGGCTATGTGGGCTCTTTTTTGGTTCCATATGAGATTTAAAGTAGTTTTTTTCTAATTCTGTGAAGGAAGTCAATGGTAGCTTGATGGGGATATCATTGGATCTATAAATTACTTTAGGCAGTATGGCCATTTACACAAGATATTGATTCTTCCTATTCATGGAATGTTTTCCATTTGTTTGTATCCTCTCTTATTTCCTTGAGCATTGGTTTGTAGTTCTCTCTGAAGAGGTCCTTCACACCCCTTGTAAGTTGTATTCCTAGGTATTTAATTCTCTTTTTAGCAATTGTAAAAAAGAATTTGCAATCTATCCATCTGACAAAGGGCTAATATCAAGAATCTACAAAGAACTTAAACAAATTTACAAGAAAAAAAAAAGCCCCATCAAAAAGTGAACGAAAGATATGAACAGACACTTCTCAAAAGAAGACATTTATGTGGCCAAGAAACAGATGAAAAAAAGCTCATTATCACTGGTCATTAGAGAAATGCAAATCAAAACCACAATGAGATACCATCTCACACCAGTTAGAATGGCAGTCATTAAAAAGTCAGGAAACAACAGCTGCTGGAGAGGATGTGGAGAAATAGGAACACTTTTATACTGTTGATAGGAGTGTAAATTAGTTCAACCATTGTGGAAGACAGCGTGGTGATTCCTCAAGGATCTAGAACCAGAAGTACCATTTGACCCAGCAATCGTATTACTGAGTCTATGCCCAAAGGATTATAAATCATTCTATTATAAAGACACATGAACACATATGTTTATTGTGGCACTATTCACAATTGCAAAGACTTGGAACCAACCCAAATGCCCATCAATGATAGACCAGATAAAGAAAATGTGGCACATATACATCATGGAATACTATACAGCCATAAAAAGGATGAGTTTATATCATTTGCAGGGACATGGAAGAAGCTGGAAACCATTATTCTCAGCAAACTAACATAGCAACAGAAAACTAAACACTGCATGTTCTCACTCATAAGCAGGAGTTGAACAATGAGAACACATGGGCACAAGGAGGGGAACATCACACACCAGGGCCTATCAGGGGGTGGGGGGCTAGGGGAGGAATAGCATTAGGAGAAATACCTAATGTAGGTGACGGGTTGATGGGTGCAGCAAACCACCATATCACATGTATACTTATGTAACAAACCTGTATACTCTGCACACGTACCCCAGAACTTAATGTATAACAAAAATAATAATAATACTTGTGATATTCTGCTGTTTTGAATTATCTTCCCTACTAAATTCCAAGAACTACAAGGACAGGCACTGTGTTCACCATAAGTATCCCCATAGCCCTAGAATTGACATTCACATAAAGCCTCGCACATAAATGTAACTCAATAAACAACTAATTGAAGGAATGGGAACACTGGAAATAACCAAAGTATAATATAACACAGAAAATTACAGTCCACACTCACTTATGTATATGGGTATAAAAATCCTATCCAATGCATTTATTTGTTCAACTATAATACGAGTTGCATTCTGAAGTATCTTCATTCATTCACTGCTACAACAAAATACCTTAGACTGGGTGGCTTGTAAACAACAAAAATTTATTTTTCACAGTTCTCAAGGCTGCAAAGCTCAAGATCAAGGCATTGGCAGATTTAATGTCTGGTGAGGGCCAATTGCCTGGTTCATAGATGGTGCCTTCTCACTGTGTCCTCACATGGTGGAAGGGGATAGCTAGCACTCTTGGGTCTCTTTTACAAGGACCCTGCTCCCAATCATGAAAGCTCTGTCCTCCTCACTGAATCACACCCCAAAGGTCTCACATGCAAATACCATCACCCTGGACATCAGAATTTCAACATTGTGGGGGACAAAAGCATTCAGACCATAGCACTAAGAAACCTCATATGATTGAGAACTATGTTATCAAACAGTTCTTTCAATGGGTAGAATGAGAAGACTCACAAGAACAAAGTTACCTTTCTGAAAAAAAGTTTAATAGTTTTTAATAGAAAAAAAATGTGTAGCTATAGCAAATACCCTGAGCAAATGTAGCATTTGATTACGGTTTGTGCTCAAGTAAAGGCTTTTCCTGTATCTTCCAGTGCTATCATTAGCCCAGGACTTCTTATACACACTTACCAATGTTATCATCTTTAGCAGACCACTTTTCTTTTTTTCTTGTACTATTTCTATCAGTAAGCTGATGACTTCAGCTGTCACCCTTGTAGTACAAGGCTATTGCTTTTGTCTGCCAGCACCTCCTCTGACCTTTTTCTGGTGACAGACCTGCCCCAGAGGTAGAGAACCCATGATACAGACTGGGCCTGCGAGACTACCCCTGGCTCCAGCCTCTATTACTGGTCCAAGGAGTGAGCACTAAGCCAAAATAGATAAGTCCACCACCCAGAGAGAAAGCATCCAAACGTCTCACGGTAGTTCCCAATCCTGAGATCTTATTGTACAGCCATTAATTCAAGTCCGTGATGTTCCTGATAGCCTCTCACTATATCCTTTCACTGTTGTTCAATTCAGCCTGGGTCTCCTGTTACAGCAGGGGAAACCTGATAATTAATAGATCTACTTTTTTGATAAATCATAAAGCCATTCAAACAAAATAAGATGGTGTTTTCTTCTTCTCTATTTCCCTTGCAGTGTTAGTTCCTGATACCAATGGTGCCTTGGGCAGTCAGTCTAATGCAAAATTTGTTTCCTAAATAATGCACCATGTTGTAACCCATTTGCCTCAGGAAAATGTGAGCTATATTAGAAAAATACCAGCACTAGATGAAAAGGATGACCTGTCAGAGATTAAACTTAATTTTGGTTTATTTCTCTGTCTCCTCTTCCAAATAAGAGCCAGAGGACATACATATTTTCCCTTGGAAAATGAATTTTTTCTAAAGCAAAAGATGGTTGAAGGGAGCTGGGCTATAGGCATATTTAATATATTTGTGTTATACCAATCTAGGACCCCATTAGGTAACAAAGCTCTTACTGTCTTTATCAGAGAGGAGAGAATTGTTAGATGTTTCTACTTAAGTGTCAAAAAAAAAAGTCTGATAGGTGATCTGGGGGCTTTCAAAAGACAATTCTGGTCTGAACTGTGGGTTCTGACCTTCTTTTATTATCTCTCCTGTGGCAGTGATGATATCCACTGTCTCATTTGTGGTGGGTTAAATGGACAGATACTATCACTCTGTTCTTTGTTCATATCACTGAACAGAAAACTATCTCAATTTTTGAACAAATGTTTCTCAAAGAATATTTGCAAGCATTACGTTTCTTTTGTTGTAAAAAAATACTTCTGGGACAAGTATACAAATATTTCAGTATGCCTTAATTGAAATTCATAGTTAATAGTCATGATTGGTTGTTTATATCTTTTTCCCAAGGCAGAGAGAGAAAAAATATAATTAAATGTGTCTTAAACTTATGGAAGGTTCAGGCATATAAGTGGAATTTGGAGAAGTTTTATCTCAAAAGACTCTTAAAAGCTGCTTAGAATGAACTTAAATGTGCACATTTGCCCATCAAAAGTCAAGAAGAAAAATGTTCCTGATAGCTCCAAACAGAAACAACGCCATGTCTATCACCAATAGAATGAATACATAGATTGTGGTATAGTTACAGAGTGGAATACCATACAACAATAAGAATGAAAAATCTGTATCTATACTCAACATATGTCATACTCATAAATATAATATGGAGTAAAAGAAGCCAAGCATAGAAATTGCCAACTGTATGATTCCATATATATAAAGTTCAAAACCAGGCAAAACTAATCTATGCTATTAGGATTCAGCTTAGTAGTTACCTTTACAGGGATGAGTAGTGATCAGAAAGAGCTTACAAGGAGGGTAGTGGCACTTCTGGTGTCCAGGTGATGTTCACCATCTTAATGCAGGTACCAGCTACACTGATGTGTTCCTTCTGTATAACTTATCAGTCTGGAAACCTGTCATTTGTGCTCTCCTCTGCATGTATGCAGTACTTTGCCGTAAGTTTTTTTAATTGACAGGAGCAATAATGAAGAACAAGCTGGTGCTGGGAGCAGGTAGCCTTCTAGGCCCATGGGTCTCAACCTTTTTTATTTTATGTCATACACAGGCCAGGATAAAATTTGAACACACATGAGTTAAACAAAGTGATTGGTTAAAGCCTGAAACTGCATTAGAGACCCGATTTGTCTTAACAGTGCTACCCAAATCTCTCACTGAACTACGACTTTCCAGATTGCTTTTTCCTGGAGAATATCTGTTTCAAATTATTGTTTCCCATGTGTTTTGGCTTCATTTTTTCTATTTGAGTCACATCTGGCTATCTCCTGTCTATATTCCTGATCCCAGTTTGCTTTTGTGTTGCTTTTCTATCTTCATTGCAGCTTTCAACACCTTTCACTTTTGCATCCTCCAAGCATTTTGTTAACCCAGTTACATGCATTTTCCAATGAACTCAAAGAAAATAGTCAACTAGTCATTAGAAGCCCCAGATTCATTTCTGGCTTTAAGCAACTTATTTGCCTTCTTTGGGTATAATCTGTGGATTGGGATAACCCATTTTCTTATCTACCACAGAGAAGTGTCTGCAGGAAGGTGAAGGCATGCACATATGTTCAGCCTTGAGCTTCCAAAATGTATAAAAGAGGAAATTCATTCTGAACTAGGAAGGCACTGCAAGCCACCATTATCAGAACTTAGATCTCCAGATTAGTCCACTTATTTGCTCCTGTTAGTTGTCACTTTCAAATAGTCATGGGTTCCGTCCCTCACATTTGTCTATCCAGCCATTTGATTCTTTGATTTGACACTTGTAAAAGAACTCTTGCTGTGTCACTCGTCTGTAATTAGACTTTGCTATTCTAACCTACAAACCTTTGGATTTCTAGTGCTCCGTCCAACCATTCTGGCTCCATAAAACACTTTCATCGACCACAACCAACACAAACACGTGTGTGCGTGCTTGTGTTGGGATGTGTGTCCTTGTGTTGGGAGTGCTAAAAGCCACCCTGGAAGAGTCTCTACTCTATACCTAGAATGTTCCTAAGCCAGGGGTTTCTAGACTTGAATTTTATGAATTAGAAATGTATAACAGGGTAACTGTTGTGTGATTGTTCTCTGAAGTGCTAACATCCTATGAAGTTCTAGTTCTGACACTGAATATGCTAGTCATTTATCCAAGCTCATACAGCATTGATCCAAAGAAAGGTGCCCATCTCTTTTAATGCCATGCTATCTTAGTTTTCTATTCTATGTGACAAATTACCACAAATTTAGCAGCTTCAATTGACACACATATTTATTATCTCACAGTTTCTATAGGTCAGAAGACCGGTCAAAGCTTAGCTGGGTTCTCCAGTTCTGAGTCTCATTGGGCTGAAATCCAGGTGTCAGCCAGAGCTGCATTCTCATTAGAGGCTCAGAGCCATCTGGAACCCAAGGAGAATGATTTTGGGCATTCAGCAATCCTAATGATGAAGTGCTGAGGGCTTAATTCACTTTAACAAAATTAGAGAGTAAGAGAATTAAGAAAGGACAAGAGTTAGGGAAAGATATGATCTCTGTCATTGTATATGAGGGTGAGGGAAACAGAGAGAGAAGTGGATGTACAGTCCCCAATGTTTGAGTTACTCCATGGAGTTCGGCGGCCTTCAGCATTCCCGTTAGTGGATGGTTTGAGAGAGAGACACTGTTAACACATGTGGCAGAGGGTGTGGAGAAGATTGTGTATACTTGCTAGTGAAATGAGCTGAGGGAGGACTCCTACCAGCAGGCAGATGCTCAAAGTATAACGTGGGCTTTCACTGAGACATGGGAAGAACACTAGAAGTTTGCAGCACAGAGCTCTGTTCCCAGTGCCAGTGCTAGAGTTGAACACTGACTCTAAAAGAAAGCAAAGAGTGAGACCTTCTGAGTAAGTCACCCAGGGTTGCATTGTTCTTCTCCAACCACTTTGGCATTGCTTCCTGAAGGCTAGGCCAATCTTGGAGATTTTAATAAAATGTGCTCAGTTGAATGGACTCATTCTGTGCCAAGTTTCTCCTAACTGGCAGGTTGCGCTTATGTTAAGCAATTCTTAACAGTGCCTTCATTGGTAGATTATTAAACTTTAGGTGAATCAACAGTAGCTCTTCATCAGGAAGATCAATGACCCTTGGCACAGGATAATTACTCAGAACACTTGTATTTACTGTTCTGCGTCTGTGTGGCCTTTGGACGGTAGCACATTTGGCAGGGCACATGATGAAATACGAGAACCCAAGACTGAAAATTTACTAGACTTGCACTTGGGTCCAGCTGTACCACAACTAGCCCTGTGATGTTTGTCAACAAACAATTTCATAATTTCTTTCCATCTCAACTGTAAAATTGGAATTCATATTAAGAGTGATTAAGTGTTCTTTATATATCCAGCACTATACGAGGCTCTGGTTGTGAAGAGAGGATAGTTAAAGAATTAGGGCTAAATGCCTGCTTTGGGAGAATCTGTCCTACCTACCATACAGGGTTGAAAATATCTAATGAGGTGGTTTCTATGCTTTGAGAAAGTGTAACATGCTATATAAGTGTAATCTATCATTCCTTTTACTGAAGAAATAATTCAGTATTATTTACTGAAGAATGATTCTCTTTACATGCTGATTCCGATAGTTAATTTTTTTTCTCCTCACAACGTGATAGCTTCCAAGCATTTCTCACTGACTTCCCATCCCAAGGAAATGCCTGGTTCTTTAGGTCAGTGACTGCATCCTATAACATTGTCACGTGGAGAAATGGAAGTCATTCTTTTCTTGTTTGTCATTCTATCTTCCCAGACTCTGACTACTTTCAGCCCTCATTAAAAGGGCTTGCTGGAAAAGTAATACCTTTGTTTCATCACCACCTCTGATGCACCCCTGTGCTGACTCCAAACAACTCATGTTCACTAAAATTGAGCTTTCCTCTTATTCTCACATATTCAATCAGAGCTCCATATGGACAAGCAGGAGATCCCAGATGGCCCGACCACTTCCTGGATCAGAAAGCTTCTCAGTATATAAAATAGAAATCTCTTTGATGATCCATGTATTTGTCGAGATTTGTTACACAACACATGTCCCAGGGAAGTCTCCTGTGATTTCCAGCACCTCTATCATAAACCCAGAAAGGCGGTTGGTTGGTTGGTTTATTTAGCTTTCACTTGGGCAGTTGGTTGCAGAGTTTCCGATTTCTTTTTCTTTTGAATGTCTCATCTCCTAACTTAGAAAGCTGTCACAATGGCCTTACTTTTAAAAACATGTCAATGCTAAGATCCAGGATGCAGTGCTGATTCTCTACAGTTCTCCTTTGAGATAAATTTCTTATCATTTATTTGAGTTTCCCAACCTTCACCTAACTAACTGGAAAATATCTAGTCTAAACAACTTTCACCTCAGAAGGAAATGACCAACACTCAATTAACCTAAGCGAAATTTATTCTTTCTTTACCAAAACTGTGCAGAATACTTACTATGTTTGACACTGTTCCAGGTGCTTAGCCTACAGAGTTTACAAAATAGACAAAAAATTCTGACCCTTCTAAGCATTCTTATCCTTATCTTATCACTAGAGCTTGTAGAGTGGTGAGGAAGAGAGATAATGAACATAATCAGAAGCAGAATCAGAAGAAGAAGAAAACATTGTTTTTAAAGATATCACACTAATTGTGATAAGTGCCATGGAGAAGATAAGACTGACAGGGAGTGTCAGGGTGGGGGTGCAATTTGAAATTTTAAACACTAATAATAGACTGTGGGAGACAAGTACAGAAGCAGAAAGCTAATCGTGGCTTAGTATAGAGTGAGGGCAGTAAGGGTGATGAGAAGTGGCCATTTTCTGGACTTCTTTTTAAATTAGAATCAACAGGACTGTTAGTGAGTTGAATCTGAGAGAAAGAAAAGAAAGTTACCATGAAATAAACTAGTTTAAGTTAAAAAAACAAGACTTGTTTTGAAAGATGAGGACAGAGGAGTCATCAGATGTTAAGAGGAGAAGGTATAAAGTAATAATTTAGGGGGGAAAACGTAAGGAGAAAAGAAAGATTTAAAACCATACTAAATGGTAGTTATCTAAAATTGAAAAAAATATAAGTTCTCAGATTGGAAGTGCATCCTCAAGTCCTGAACAAAGTGTATAAAAAGAAATCCACGTCTAGATACGTTGTAACAAACGGGCAGAACCTCAAAGAAAATGGAAGACCTTTAAAGCTCTCAGAGAGCAGACTTTTCCTTAGCCACAGTCAGTGCCAAAAATAACAGAATAATATCTTCAGCGCTGACAGGAAGTAACTGTCAACCTGCAATTTCATGTCCAGTCTTTCAACTGTATGGACAAAATAAAGGTATTTTCTACCCAGCAAAGACTTAGAGTATTTATTACCCACAGACACTCAGGAAGGAAATTATTAAATGATTTACCTCAATCAGAAGAAAAGTGAACCCAGAAAAAAGAAATGAAACAGCACAGGAAAGAAATAAAAATAACTAAGTATTTTGAATTTTTGAAGATAACAACAAAAGCTGTAAACAAAAAGCTGGAAGTGGGGGAATTGCTCATTGATAGTAAAAGTAGACTAAGATCTTGTTATATCTGGCAAGAAAATAGAAATATTACATAACTAAATGCTGGTAGAAAATGTATGGTTAAATATTTTATTAAACATGAAAGAATGACAACTAAAATAGTAGGAAAATAATCTAGCTTATGAAACAGGAAAAGGGAGAACAGAATGTAGAAACTCTATTAGTCCACCAGAAGAAAGGAAGTCAAAGAAAATAAGCAAGAATAAAGAAGGCCAACAGAAAACCTAAAATGAAAGGATAGAAATAAACTGAAATACAGCAGAAAATAATAAATGTAAGTATTTTAGCTTCCCTAATAAAATGCAAAGTTTAGTACTGAGAGTGTTTTATAGGCAACTAAAATTAGATTTTGTTTTAGTATCTCATCTGGTAATCTCTGTTTTAGAGAATAAAAAACAAGGTAAATTTCCAACTAATTTTATATAAATGTTTGTATAACAATTGAAAACTAGATGAACTATTAAAAGAAAAGGATATATTTGAAAACAGATGCAAAATCTTAAATAAAGTATTAGCAAGTCATCTGGCAGAGTGTAAAAACCAAACAAGGTTTATCTCAAGAATATAAGGATAGTTCAATAGAAGAAAATCTATGTCATACAACTTAAGTACAGATTAAAGGAGATTAGTATGTAATTATTTTAGTAGGTGCCAAAAATGATGAAATGTGATATTATATTAAGACTTTTTAAACATCTCTGCAAACTAGAATTATAAATGATAAGGGAACTTCCTTGACACCGGAAACCTATAGCAAGCCCTATCTTAATAAAGCACTTGACCTGCTGTGACTGCTTCACTTTAATATGGTAATGAAGTTCTAATTTATTAAATAAGAGAAAAAAAGAAGCAGCATAAAACTTGAAAAGGAACAAGCAAACCCCTACTTATTTGTGGATGATATGATTGTTTAAGAAATGAAAAAGAGTCTATACGAAGTTAAAATCAAAAAGTTTAAGGTTTATATACAAAAATCAGTAGTGTTCCTACTGATTGTGGGCTAGCAATAACCACATGGAAACATAATAGACAAAAAAGATACCACTCAAAACATCAATAAAATGTAAAAGACACCTAGGGATAAATCTGAGAAAGGATAACTTATAACTTTATGGAAAAAGCTTAGAAACAGCATTGAAAACGTAGAAAAAGACCTGAATAAATGAACTGAAATACCATATTCATTGATGGAAAGATCCAACGTTATAAAGATATCATCTTCTCAAATTGATACATAAATTCAATTTCAATAAAAATCCCAACAGGCTGGGCTCACACCTCTAATTCCAGCACTTTGGGAAACCAAGGTGGGAGGATCAATTGAGGCCAGGAGTTCAAAACCACCCTAGTTAACATAGCAACAACAACAACAACAACAACAAACCCCAGCTGAAATTTCCATGGAATTTAAAAAGCTACGCCTAAAACGTTTGTGAAAAAAAAAAAAAAAAAAAAAAAAAACGGGAGGGAGATCTTGAAGAACAAAATGAATAGTTTGGTCCTATCAAATATCATAATTTATCATAGAGAGTAGTAATTATAAGAGTATGCTGTTGGTGCAAGTGAATAGACAAATAGATCAATGGACTAGGATAGAAAGACCTAAAAACAGATCGGTGTACATAGGAAAAATGGATATATAGTGGAGGTGGCTTACAAATTACCGAGGATAAGATAGATGATTATTTAATAAATGGTGCTAGAATAATTGTTTATTTAGATGGAAAACAAAACAAAATTACATACCTGTATTAGTCTTTTTTCACACTGCTATAAAGAGCTACCTCAGACTGAGTAATTTATAAAGAAAAGAAGTTTAACTGACTCACAGTTCTGCATGGCTGAGGGATCTCAGGAAACTTGCAATCATGGCAGAAGGCAAAGAAGAAGCAAGTACCTTCTTCACATGGAAACAGGAGAGAGAGTGAGGAGGGAACTGCCAAACACTTTAAACCGTCAGATCTCATGAGAACTCGCTCATTATAACAAGAATAGCATGAGGAAACTGCCCTCAAGACCCAATCACCTCCCACCAGGTCCCCCCCTTGACATATGGTATTACAATTCAAGATGAGATTTGGGTGGGGACACAGAGCCAACAATATCGATACCAATTCTATACCAAAAAACCTCAGAGATGAATGAAGCTCTAAATATGAAAAATAAAAGTTTAAAATATTTAGAAGAAATTAAGGTAGAATGTCTTTATGTCTTCAAGCTAGATATGGATTTCTTATCTAGCTACAAAAGGGAAATCTCATTGAGTCATAAACAGGAGGAGTTGCCCAATTTGAATATTATCAGAGAAATTCAATTTACAGCAGTAATAATACATTCAATCACAACCATAAGTTTGGCAAACATTAAAGCCTGAAAACACTGAGAAGTATTGACATAGAAGTCATAAAACCAGAACTCTCATACACGCTACTGGCAGAAAAATGGATTGATTAAACTGCTTTGAAGAGCTATTTGGTTACTATACACACTAAGGTAGATGTTCATACTCTAGCGAGTCCCCTTCAAGGTAAATCCTAGAACAGTGTTTTTAAAACTGCAGGTTAACAGATAATGAAAACAATTTAGGGGGAAGGGGAGGAGAGAAGAACGGGGGAAAGGAAAAGGCAGAGAAGGAGAGGGCAGGAGGGAGGAAAGTGGAAAAAGTATCAGAATGCATCACTGATTGGAAGGTGTAGTCAATGCTGTTGTTGCCTTGCCCAGATCTTCTTTGTAGGGCTAATGAATTCACCCCCAACTGCTGTATTAGCTGCTAACTGCTCACAGCTGCCCCCTTTTCCAGAGCTTGCCCTTGGCTGATGGGAGCTACTTCAGCTAGAAATGTGTGGGAGCTTACATTCTACTCTGCACCCCACCAAGCAGCCAATGACTGACAAATAAGAGGTATGAAAGTTGGGGATCCCTGCTTCACAATTTCCTAAGGGATCAAGCTGAGACTAGAACTCAGTGGAAACCACATCTTTGCTTAGGTCCTTCCTCTATTCTGTCCTGCTTCCCTTTCTTCTTTACAGGTTTTCCCTAGCACAAGAAAGTCTGTCTCAGGCTTTGCTCCTAGGGAACCTGACCTAAGAAAGAAGTGTGCTTCTTTTTAAGAGCTTGTGTATGTATATTGGGTTATAAACTAAAACGTATTTTTAGAAGTTTGAATGCTTCTGCTCTAGTGAGAATTTTGCAGATTTGCACAAGGAAACATGTATAACAATGTACATTGTGGTAAAAACTCAGAGACAGTCTAAATGTCTATTGGTAGGAGCATGGATAAATGCATATGGAAATAATAAATCCCACTCTTTTAACTACTTTTGGGGAGGAGGAAGGCAATGAAAGTCAAAAGGGCTGTGTGGGAATTTTCACTTGTGTCTAAAATATTGTCTTTATAATTTTTCTAATAAATGTGGAAAAATTCAACTTTATTAAAGCTGGGAAGCAAGTGGGTATATTAGGTGTTTGTGATATTTTCTACACCTTATATGTATATGAAATATTTCATTTAAAGAGAGCAAGATGTGAGAGCTCAAAATCCTCACTGAAACCCATTCCACTCATCTCCTTGATGCACTCCTATGGAATATACACACATGAGGAAGTCATTTGTTTCCTCCTTTTTGATAATAAAAAATTACGTAAGTTGTATTTCTCTCCTTTGATCTTTATTCTAAAGATACTCATGGGAGAACTATATTAGATGTTAACAATAATAAACCATATGCATGTTTACGGTTAGCTTGTGCTCTCCGTGGCCATGGGTCTGAGGGTGTTGCTTCGCAGCATTTGTTCCTCTTGTTTACTGTCCCAAATCCTTTAGAAAGTGAGAAAAATAATATGTACATACATAGGAAGGGGAGAAGAAAGGGGTAAGAGATAGAGGGAAGAATGTACAAAAGGAAAGTGAAAGTGAAGGAAAAAAGAAATGGGATCATCCACTTTGTCAATGAAAACCCTTAAACCATGGAGATGGTCGTTTCATTTCAGTTCCTAAGGGTGAATCAGAACTAACAACGTTGGAGAAAGTTTCAGCAGCCAATTATATTCTGGCTGCAAGTTGTTTTTTGTTTTTTTTCTATTTGCTTTGTGAATATGCAAGGAAACCGAGGAAAAGTTAGTCTTCTTCCATCTCCCATTGTAGCTCCACACACCGTAGTTCCGTAAGAAAAGGCTTCCCATTTTTCTGTCAAAAGCATCCAAAAACCGTGTATTTTCTTCTAGCTCCTTTTGGCATAAAGTGAAGCATATGGGGAATTCGCAGGAGATCGAGTCCATCAGCCAGGCATCAGACTGTAATGATTTGTGGCCATGTACGTATAAAGAGACCATAGTTGTCCATTAACTGCATACGTATGGCATCTGGAAATGTAAACTCGTAGCCTTCACCTTCAAAACCACATGCTACCCAGGGAGGTAAAACTGTGGTTCACAACATATGAGTTGTGACCCTGACTAGTCTGCCAACATTTGGCAGGTGGGCGGCTAGAGATGAATTGTGTGCCTACTGCAATTTCCTTTCTTTGGGGTTCCCTTGGGTGTATGTGTGCGCATATTCTCTACGCCATAATATAGACCTGACAGGGAGCTGGAGCAATACCTGATGAAGACCTGAAACAATACACATTCATATTCCTGTCTCGTCATCTAGTGGGCACATTCTTCCATCTGTCTTCATTTTAAATACATTACAGATATATGTTTACATATTGTGTGGGCCTCTGCAACTTTTGTAATCTCTATCAACCATGTGTGTGTATCACAGCCCCTACAGGGAAACCTGACTGTTTGCAAACAGAGGTACATCCAGCCAGCGAAGTAGGCTCTGACTAACATTGGGGAAATAATTTAGGACTAAAGTATTTGTTCTGATTTGTGCTAACAAGGAGGAACCTAATGGTAAGGACCTACTTGAATAGCTGTCTTCCTTGAATAGCTGTCTTTCTGTCTTCCTTGTCCGTCCTAAATCCTTTCTAAGGGATTAATTGCATTGTTCATTCTCTAAATCCAAACACTGGTGGTAACTTTATCTCAGCGCCAGTAACAAATCCCTTTTAGACTGTTTATACTCTTGTTGGTTCTGAATGGCCTTGACAGGTTGCCTTTTTGAAAACGGTCAGGTTTTCCTATCTGCCATGACACACAGAGTCAATTGTTTTAAAACATAAATATGATATGTTGACTCTGCTGTTGGAGTCAATGAAATATTTTAACTAGGCTTTGCCAATGACAATCTTTGATTTGTTTATGGTTTCTTTGGTATGTGATGGTGTGTAAGCTCACTTTTCTTCAGGGCTGTGATCCTGTACTAACTTGGCAATTGGTCCACACCTGCTAGCATCATCTTCATGATGTTTTAATACCCAATTTGCCTCAAGAATATTTAACGATAGCTCAACCATGTGAGCTGAAGGTCTCATGGAGAACTAAAAGCATAATCGTACACATTTCTAAAGAAAAGGCTTACACATTTCTTTAAAAAAAAAAGCTAAGCCGACTCAATTGAAGATGACTGGAGCTGTCAGGCAGCTACATTTCTGTAATGCATTATTAATATAACAAAAATAGTGTTTCTTCTGCCCTTCTATGCCCTGCTATCAGTGTGGCCTTGGGGCATTTCAGAACAGTCTAGGCAGCCAACTGTGTTCAATAACCACCTGAGCTTGGGCTTAAAGACTGAATCTCTAATGTTACTGCCTACGGTCTTCCCGCATCTACTGGGACAATTGCCACCAACAAGGTCACACACACATCTCCCAACAACTAACAATAACATTCAGAGACGGGGTAGTCTGAAATACATATTTTTTTTTCCCAAAGGAAATGTAGTCATGGAAATTCTGCTCCATCTACAATGAAAACAACCTGTTTCAGTTTAGCTTCCTGAAGGCCAAATCTAGACTCTCTTCCCTCCAGAATAGAATCTTCATTTTCTTATTGCAAAATCAAAAGTCCCATTGAGGTTATTCCTCCATTAAAAACAGGTTGTATTTTTCCCCAAATCTTCACCCCTTATAACACAAACACTAGAATGTCTGATATTGACAAAATCCTTCACTTGCATATTCCTAGTTTACCAAATTTCAAAAGTTATTTGTACACTGCTTTTTTGTCACAGGATTTGAGAACAAACAGAATTTAGAAATGTTTGACCTAATTTTCTCAAGTAGAAGAGACTCTAGACAGGGATTTCCAAGAAGCAGGGCTCAAGGTCAAAGTCCTTGAACTTCCTTTTCTTCTCAGCTTCAAAACATAAGCTCTGTTCCAGGTCTCACTCAAAAGTAAAGAGTGCTGACTTTGTGGTGGGGGTCACAGACTGTCAGCTCCCAGTTGCACTTACATACACACCCAGAGAAGTAACATTGATGATGGAGCATGAATTCCCAAGCAAGGGAGTTGGCACCCTTTGCAAATTGTTTTTTAAAAAAGAATCCAAGGGGAACAAATATGGAGATGGAAAATGGGGAGGTGAAGGTAACTCCAAGTGGAAGGGAGTTAGACTGGCTTGCTGCATGGTGGGTGTACTGGAGTGAGTTTCTTCATAAACTCTCAGTTATTGCCCTGAGAGGGAAGAAGGGTAAATGCCGCATTGTCTCTGATCCGGGAAGAGGTTGGGTCGTAGAAGAATGCAAAGATTGTGATGATCCTTAGGAGGGTACAACCAGTCTGGCACTCAGTCTACAACCTGTGCCTTCCTGCTCCATGTGTGGCTCACAGCATGTGGACAAGAAGGAGAGACAAAAGCAGGAGAGGCCAGAGCTCCCAGCGGAGGAAGGAGAGCTAAGGATGCTCACTCTGGAGAAGGGGCATAGACAGTGGTAAATGGAGGATGAAGAGTTATGGTGGCTGCAGGGTGCAGATTCTCCCAGAAGTCCTAAAGGCCACCAACCAGGGCCAGTCACCCCTGGCAAAAAGGGCCTCTGGAGGAAGAAAGGGACTTAGTGATGCTGCAGAGCCTGGGAGCAGAGGACTGGGTGTGAGTTTTGATGTAACTGTGTTATTCTCTTTGGCTGCCTTGTAAGCCCCCGAGTGCTGATTCTTGAGGGAATATATGCTATCTATTTTCTAACTCTATTTGGTTTTTTTATTCATCATAGCTTATTACATTCCTACAGCCTGATGGAGAGCTCATTTCCTGCTGAGAAGCAGTGTAGCTCAGTGAAGACAGGTTCTGAAGTCTGATGGCTGAGGTTCAAATCCAGGCTCTGTTACTTAATAATGGTGTGACCTTAATCAAGGGCTTTGACCTGTTGTGTTTTGCTTTTCTTCTCTACATAAGGAAAGCATAGTCTGAATATCTACCTCATCAGTTTTTGAGGAAGCAGTGAATAGGCTAATACACATAAAGAACTTACAACGGTGCCTGGTCTGTGTTAAACACACAGTGGATAGCGTGTACAAGCTTTTACATTTTTTTTTTTTTTTTTTTTTGAAAATGAGTTTCACACTTATTAACCAGGCTGGAGTGCAATGACGCTATATCGGCACACCCCAACCACCGCCACCAGGGTTCAAGCAATTAACCAGCCACAGCCACCCCAGT